>PISX010009150.1:0-77365 GCA_004024625.1 Mellivora capensis | reverse complement strand
AATTTGGGAAGTATTGACCCAAGAACTAACATGTGCTGAAAATCGGGCTTCAGGTCACATGGGTCCCTTGTAGGCAGCCTCTGAGTCATGCATCCGTTAGTCACATTAGCTCAGAGTCCACGCATCACAGACCGAATCGCTCCAGTGTCCCTCCTAGAGTTAGCACCGGCCTCGTCTCCATGAGGCTCCTGTTCAGAAAAGAACTGGAAAGCCACCAGGGCAGGTGACCGGTGAACGTGAGTCAACTCCGATTTCCCCGCAGGTCGGAACCGACAAATGAAGAGGAAAGCCGTTTGGAATTGGTCAAAGATTCCGAAACAAGATACTTATCGGAAGACTCCAGAGATTCGGGTGACTCGGACGTGGACTTGGACTCCGCCGTGAGGCAGCTCCAGGAGTTCATCCCGGACATCAAGGAGAGGGCCGCCACCACCATCAAGCGGATGTACCGGGATGACTTGGGGCGGTTTAAGGAGTTTAAAGCCCAGGGTGAGCTGGTGGCACTTTAATATTTGTCGAACTTGCCTGTCTACCTGATGCGTCCCTGCCTTTGTTCTGTGAATATTGTAGATTTCTAGAGTCGCAGGAAGCATCCTCTAGGATCCTTCCAGAATTGTTGTCCGAGCCATAAAATGCACAAAATGAAGGGCCCTGGTTTTGCTCCTCTCCACCTCGCTTCTGGTAGGAAAGAAGAGGAAGAAGAGGCTGAGTGGCTGAGCCCTGGAGGAAGCTGCAGGAATAAAAGAATGAAAACAGTATTGTGAGCTTTGATGAGCTGCAGCTTCGTCCCCGAGCCATGGAGTGGAGGCTGAGCCAGTTGTAGCGGCCCTGGTTTTCCACGGGTCCCAGCATGGCCTCCTTGATTTCACTGTGTTGTAAGAACCTCCCAGAAAGCTTATGGAATTCGAGTCAGCTTCACATTGAAGGCTGTGTGCTCCAAACGAGCGATGCTTACTGAGTGGCTTTGTGAGGCCCCGTACGGCTGGGCACTGTGAAAAGTAAAATGTGGAGCCTTAGGGAGTTAATCATGGTGAAGAGATTGGTTTTAAAAAGTAGCCAAGTTAAGGAAGAAACAAGTAATGCACAGAGCAGTAGCTATAGAATGGTCCCAGTTCTATTTGTGTATTCTCTGTGGAAACATTTGTGAGTGTGTATCTTATAAAAGATACTCTTGAAGTAAGTCTAAGAATAGAAAAACACAGTATGTAAGATCATTAAGTAATAAAATTTGGTTGATTTGAATTACAAAGAGGACTAGCTTGGGTCCCATTGCTACCCCACCCCCCATATATATGCACAGGGAACATATGTGAATATTCGAGTCCTTGCTGGCCAGTTCCTACCACGCCTTGGGGGGAAAGCCTTGGGGGGAAAAGCGAGGCAGAAGAGAGTAAACAGGAGATTTCTTTTAAAAGTTTATTTCCGTACTGCTTGAATTTTTAATGAACATATATTTCTTTTTAATATAAAAAACAACTGCTTCAAAAAGTTGGTTGATGAATGGGGAAGGTCGCTTTGGAAGGGGATGACCTGGGAAGACTTTGGGAGAGAAGGGTGGGGGGTGGTGCAGGGCAGGGGAGCTAAGGTCAAGTGCACAGCTGGGGCTGTTCCCAGCAGGGGGGAACTGCCAAGCCACTGTGTCAACTGCTGAAGACCAGGTGGTAGGTTTGCTTTTTCTCCATTATTGACAATGCATACTTTTTCTCCCCGCCCAAATCCTAGGTGTCGCTATTAGATTTGGCAAGTTTTCTGTAAAGGAAAACAAGCAGTTAGAGAAAAATGTGCAAGACTTTCTGTCCCTGACAGGAATTGAGAATGCAGACAAGCTACTGTACACAGACAGGTACCCAGAGGAGAAATCTGTGATCACCGACTTAAAAAGAAAATACGCATTTCGATTGCATATTGGTAAGTTTCAAACCGTTCCCTCTCTGACCCTCCACAGCCTTCTGGCCCTAAGCGCAGAGCCCACGGGAAGCATTTAGCACAGCGCCTGGCCCGGTCAGCATGCACGAGGCGTGGTACCTGCTGCCGTGCAGCCTGCACTTTTGAGGATTTTGAATGTGTTCGTGTCTCCCAAGTGTAGTGTTTTTACAGATTTTACAAAAAGTGACACGATCAACTTCTAGCTTTCCTACTTGGTAATAAGTATCGTTTTGGTTTCTCTTTATTTATCTGTTTATTCTTGATCATGTGTCGTTTAGCGTATGATGCACAAAGCAAGCTTTTTTTTTTTTTTAAGATTTTATTTACTTATTTATTAGGGAGTGCAGGGAGGGGCCAGAGGAAGAGAGAATCTCAACCAGACTCTGTGCTGAGCACAGAGCCTGAAGCCGGACTCGATCTCACGACCCTGAGATCATGACCTGAGCTGAAATCAAGAATCAGACGCCCAGGGGCATCTGGGTGGTTCAGTGGATTAGGCCTCTGCCCTCGGCTCAGGTCATGATCTCAAGGTCCTAGGATCACAGGGAGCCTGCTTCCCCCTCTCTCTCTGTCTGCCTCTCTGCCTACTTGTGATCTGTATCTGTCAAATAAACAAATAAAATTTAAAAAAAAAAGAGTTGGATGCCCACCCGACTGCGCCACCCAGGCGCCCCAAAGCATGTTCTGATATGCACCAGGGTCTTTGAAGTTTTTTGAGTATAGCCTTATCTGTGCTTTGTGTCTGGAACCCTCCTTCTGCAGCTGTGCTTGGAAATTGAGAGTCTTGCAGCAACATGGGACTGGACTGAAAAAAATCTGTGAATTTAAAGAGGATGATTTCTTAGGCGTTCTCCGGCATGTGCAAGGGGAAACAGGCCAGGGGCCCCCTGTCGAGAGGCTGTTCCACCCTTAGAGTGAGGAAGAAAGCCAGTCTTGCTCGATTATGAAGCTCTTCGTCTTATGGAGAACTGTTGGCATGTGTCCTCCACCTTTGCATCCTTTCCTCTTGATTCAAATTTTGTTTTAACATTACTTTGCTGTATAAGGGCTTTTCCCTCAAATTTAGTAAACCAGAAGCTGGAGCCTTGATGTATTAAGTATGTCGTTTCCAGAGCTCTCCAAGGAGACTGGAGATTCTGTGCGGCATGTGTGAAATCCCAGCCTTGATACAAGGTCTAGGGTAGTGGCGGTAACAGGAGCCACGCTGGGTTCCTTTTCCACTTGTGATGCTATTTCAGGCTCTGCCTTGTGGGCCCCTCTGACTGCCTTTCTTCTGACTTTAGGAAAGGGCATTGCCCGGCCCTGGAAACTCGTTTACTATCGAGCAAAGAAGATGTTTGATGTCAACAATTACAAGGGCAGGTAAGAAAAGGTCTTAGCAGCTTGAGACAGAACATTTTTGCTGATCGTGTAAATTAAAACGTCCACAACAGATGAACGGTAAAAAACCATGAAGACTTTGTGTGTGTGAAGGTAGACTGTGTCTTTTGTCAGTGGTATGTCCTCAAAGCCCATTTCGGTTTCTGCCTCTTGAGTAAACGTTTGTGATGTTCCCCTTTCTAAATCCGTGGTTTTTCTTTATACTTTCCTTGGCCCTCAGCCTGCTGTGGCTCTTACATTATTTATGAGGTTTTCTTTGCTAGTTTGTGAGCTCCCTGTGTACCCAAACATTCCTTTTGTTTTGTTTTTAAGCTTTTATTTATTTGAGAGGAAGAGACTGAGATAGCGAGAGAGAGCACAGGGGGGAGGAGAGGGGGAAGCAGTCTCCCAGCTGAACAGGGAGCCTGCCACAAAGCGCGATCCCAGGACCCTGAGATCATGACCGGAGCCGGTTAAGCATCTTTCTTCGGCTCAGGTCATGATCCTGGGGTCCTAGGATCGAGTCCCTCATCGGGCTCCTTGCTCAGCAGGGAGCTGCTTCTCCCTCTGCCTGCTGCTTCCTGTGCTTGTGCTCACGTGCGCATGCTTTCTCTCTCTCTTGCTGACGAATAAATAAAATATCAAAAATAAATAAAGGGAAAGCCTTGAGAAGGAAACTACTAGAAAGCATGAGTCTTCGCAGTGAAGGATTACAGGTCTCTACTTTCCACGCTCTGCATTTGTAGATGATTTTCTGAGAGTGCTAGGCCCTTACTGTCGGACGTAATTGTGTATCACCGTCATCAGGAACGGTCAGTATTTTGCTAGGGCTTCTCTTGATTTGAGTTAGTAGTAGCAAAACCACCATTTCCCACCCCCTGCCACTTCCTGAGGGTGCACGGGAGAAGAATGAGGCACAAACAAGTCAGCGGCAAGAGAAGGGGAGCAGGGGACAACAGGAGAAAAGACTGTCGCCCCGAACAACTCCTCAGTCCCGTAGTTACTAGTTACAGACAGTAATCAACAAAGGAGCCCATGGAGGCTACAATTAACCGTATGCCTTGTAGATAAACAAGAAGGCAGGCAAAATACATCTGGGCGATCAGTGTAAAGCCTGTAGTTGAACAAGCACATTCAGAGGGCGCGTCTGAGTAGCCACAGGTGCTCCCCGGGGAAGGGGAGATATGGGAGAACGAAGCAGGCGGCGTCTGCCCTGAGCTGGCCGGGCGTCCCCAGCAGCTCGGCTTCAAGGACGTCTCTCGTCCTCTCCCCCAGGGGCCTGTTGCCAGCATGTGTTTTTGTTAAGGCCGTATCTAAACATGTTTGGTAACTAGTGTAATTTCTCACGGGTTATATTTTAAGTAATACATTGTTCCGAGGGACACTTACAGCCCCCTGTATTAAGAAATTCTAGAATGCCCTAAGGATTGCTTTCCCTTCACTTAATCGCTTGTGTTTCATCTCCAAATCCACTGATAGTGTTTTCCGGTGCTTTTCCTTAGTATATTTGTTGTTTTTTGTGTTTAATTTTTAAAGATTTTATTTATTTATTTGACAGAGATCACAAGTAGGCAGAGAGGCGGGCGGGGGGCGGGGGCAGGAAGCAGGCTCCCCGCTGAGCAGAGAGCCCGATGTGGGCCTCGATCCCAGGACCCTGGGATCATGACCTGAGCCGAAGACAGGCTTTAACCCGCTGAGCCACCCGGGTACCCCCAGTATATTTGTCTTTATGTGGGACAAGTGCACCATACGTTACTTAAATAATTGTGCACTCACATGAAGTCAGTGTCCGTGGTCTGTCAAGCTTTGCAGATCCTGCGGTGTAGAAGACCACTAGGGCCCCAACCCTCATGGGCTGTCCCCTCCAGAGCTGTGCTGTGCATCATGGTGGCCACCAGCCTCACGGGGCCGGGGAGCCCTTGAAATACATTCAGTTGAGAGGCGCCATAAGAGTGGTGCCCATGCTGGAGTTGGAAGGAAAGAACATAAAATACCTCATTAATGCGTTCGGATCCTGATCGCCTGTTGAAATGGCTGCATTTTTAATAGAATGGGTTAAGTCAAATATTTTAGTAGGTTCATCAAAATGAAATAAAAGTCATTTTTACGTGGCCACTACAAGGTTTAGGTGACGTGTATGGTTCATATGAAGTTTCTCTTGGGCAGCGCTGGTCCAGAGGCAGAGACGGGCCAACAAGGGGACCCCTCGATGTCCAGCCGCCCGTCTGGGGGGTGCAGTGAGAGGGACAGGGCGCTCAGGTGTTGGAGAAGCCTCGCAGACGACAGGCCACCTACAGGGTTTGTAGGGGCCGTCCAGGAGGGCGGAGAAAGGCTGTTTCCACTGCAGCACGGAGGCCCGGAGAGGAAAAAGGCCTGAAGGGCCAGTGGGGCTGAAGCATACGGAGCGCCGGGCTCTACAGGCACATGGGGGAGCTCGTGCTTGCTGCGCGCAGTGCAGAGCTTTTGCGGTTTGGATGGGGAATACGTGACCCAGCGACTTGCTCTGGCCCCTGTCTAGCTGAGCCGGGGCCCTGGCCTGGGGCTGCAGTGACTCATTTATGGGGTGAAGCCATAGTGAGGCGCCGGGACAGGAACTGACGGGACCGTCTGCCCGGCAACTTTTCCAGGACCGCTGCGAACCGCCATCAAAGTAGTTTCTAGCCTTTGTCCTTCGCTGGGAACTGTAACACGTTTTCACTTTTTCAGGTACAGCAAAGGAGACACAGAGAAGTTAAAGATATACCACTCCCTGCACGGGAACGACTGGAAAAAGATTGGCGAGATGGTCGCTCGGAGCAGCCTCTCTGTTGCCCTGAAGTTCTCCCAGATCAGCAGTCGTAAGTGGTGGTCTCGGTGCCCCCCCGGGTGAGCGGATGAGCCCCTGCCCCCACTCACTCCCCGGTGCAGGCCTCCTTGCTGGCTTGTCTGCTCAGAGAGCTGTCGTGTTTTAAGCCACTCTCCGTACTGATACGTTGCATGTCCTACCGCGTGTTAATGAGACCACGCGGCCTTCACTCCCAGGACCGATGGCGGCCGCACCTGCCATCGCTTTTAGCGAAGCTCTTGCCATCAGCCTGACCGAGACCCTAGGAAGCTGCGGGGGAGAGAGCCGCAGAGGGAGGGGAGGGCAGGGGAGGCTGCAGGGGGCCAGAGTGCAGTTCATTCGGCCTGTTAGGCAGGGACTTTTCCAAAACTTCCTGTGTCTTTTTCTCCTTTCTCCTAAAAAGAAAAATTTCCTTGGGCATATTCCTTGCATCATAAAATCCCCAGCTGCTTCAAGAAGACCGCTCGCAGGCAGTGTTACCATTAGCTCGGGGGTGCTGTGCTCGTCCCGGGGCAGAGCTGCGCGTGGGGCAGAGCGGCCGGGGCCCTGGCCTGGCTGGGGGCGGTGCCTTTTGTGCTCCCACGTCCAGCCACTGGCGCCACTTGAGGACTCGGTGTGGCCAGTACTTCCGGTTGCCAAGGAAAGCAAAAGTTTACATTGAGGGGTGGGGGTGTGTGGCGGGGGGGGGGGGGCAGTAATCTACATATTTTTTTTCCTTTGGAACTCTTGATTTTTAAATATTCATCAAAATTATTGAGAAAAAGTAATAAGACCACTCTGTGGGCCAAACCAGGTAGTCGCAGGCTGCCGGTTTGAGGCGTCTTCCTTTGCCTGATGGTGGGTGACCCCCTAGATGTGGAGGATAAACCATCAATGGTCTGATGCCTTCTCGGGGGCCAATTTGAGGTTCAGGGGTCTTTGTCCCTGTGATCAGAGGTCCCATTGCTGCTCAGTGCCACACTGGGAGTTCCTGGGGAGCGTTAGGGTGGCAGCGTGAAATCGTTCAGTTATTTTTGTCCCTGTTAAATGTTTGAGAATCTACCAGTTTCATACAAGAGACATTACTGTCAGAAATGAGAAGAACATTTTTTTGAAGTTAAAAAACAAACGTTGCTTTAAGAAAGGACTTTTCTGGCATTGGTTCTTTTTTTTCTTTAAAGATTTTATTTATTGGGGCACCTGGGTGGCTCAGTGGGTTAAAGCCTCTGCCTTCGGCTCAGGTCATGATCCCAGGGTCCTGGGATCGAGCCCCGTATCAGGCTCTCTGCTGAGCAGGGAGCCTGCGTCCTCCTCTCTCTCTCTGCCTGCCTCTCTGCCTACTTGTGATCTCTGTCTGTCAAATAAATAAAAATAAAATCTTAAAAAAAAAAAGATTTTATTTATTTATTTGACAGACGGAGATCACAAGTAGGCAGAGAGGCAGGTGGGGGGTGGGGGGCAGGGGAGGGAAGAAGGCTCCCTGCTAAGCAGAGAGCCCAATGCAAGGCTCCATCCCAGGACCCTGGGATCATGACCCGAGCTGAAGGCAGAGGCTTTAACCCACTGAGCCACCCAGGCGCCCCAGTTCTTTTTTCTTTTTAAAGATTTATTTATTCAAGAGAGAGCGTGCACAAGCGAGAGGGTGGTGGGCAGGGGGAGAGAATAGCCAAGCAGACTCCTGCTGAGTGTGGAGCCGTGATTTCAGGACCTGAGCTAAATCCAAGAGCAATGCTTAACCAGCTGAGCCACCCAGGTGCGCCTCAATTGGTTCTTAAAAAGAAGTGGTTCCGCTTTAATTTGCATCTAGCTATGTTTGATAGCTGTATGTCTGTGTCATCAAGATGTTGCGCTCCGTCATCTAAGTGCCTGGTTTATTTACTTATTTTTTTCAAGGGTTTATTTATTTTTTTAGAGAGAAGGAGAGGGAGAGTGTGGGGGGGGGGAGCAGAGGGGGAGGGAAAGAGAGAATCTCAAGCAGACTCCACACTCAGTGCAGAGCCCGACGCAAGACTGGATCTCATGATCTCGAGATCATAACCTGAGCCAAAATCAGGAGTCAGACGCTTAACCGACTGAGCCACCCAGGTGCCCCTTTAAGACTTTATTTTTTTAGGGGCGCCTGGGTGGCTCAGTGGGTTAAAGCCTCTGCCTCCAGCTCAGGTCAGGATCCCATGGTCCTGGGATCGAGCCCCACGTCGGGCTCTCTGCTCAGCAGGGAGCCTGCTTCCCTTCCTCTCTCTCTGCCTGCCTCTCTGCCTACCTGTGATCTCTGTCTGTCAAATGAATAAATAAAATCTTTTTTAAAAAATTAAAATAAAAAAAAAAGACTTTATTTTTTTAGAGCAGCTTTGGGTTCACAATAAAATTGAAAGGGAGGTGCAGAGATTTCCCATAGCACCCTGCCCCCACAGAGAGCCTCTGCCACTGTCGGCATCTCCCCCCAAGAGTCGAACCTTGGTTCCAGTCCGTGACCCTACACTGCCACGTCGTCATCTTCCAGGGTCCATAGTTCACGTCAGGACCCCCCCCCCCCGCCTTGGTGGTGGTGTCTGTGCTGTGGCTTTGGACAAGTGTGTAATGATGTGTATGCATCATTGTCATTTTTTTTTAATACCGTGCTTGAAAACAAATAGATTAGCAACTTTAAGATCATTTCTTTTGGGTCTATAGCGAGAAATCATGGTGCTTGGAGTAAGACGGAAACCCAGAAATTAATCAAGGCCGTCGAAGAAGTGATTCTAAAGAAAATGTCTCCCCACGAGTTAAAAGAAGTGGATTTTAAACTCCAAGAAAACCCTGAAGGCCGCCTGTCCATCGTGAGGGAGAAACTCTACAAGGGCATATCTTGGGTAGAAGTAGAAGCCAAAGTAGAAACCAGAAATTGGATGCAGTGTAAAAGTAAGTGGTAAGTTTTAAGGTTTCTTATTTAAATTTTCACAAGATAGTTCCCTCCCCACTCCCCACACATCGCATGCCGCCGGAGTGGGTACATGAGTGGGCTTAGTAGGGAGAGCTGTGTGAGTACCGTGTGCAAAGCCTCCATGTCAGGAAGGATCATCTCGGGCAGCCGTTCCAGCCCCTTCAGTATCCACATCCGATCTAAGTTAGCACGTAACTAGCCCTGATTCATCGTGTGGTTTCCTCCAAAGCTTGAACCTTTTTAATACTGAATATTGGCTTTTGGTTTCTTCCTTGAGTTCTGGTTTCTTCACTCTGTCCCTTCTAAGTCTTTAGTAAAACAAAACAGTTCTCTCTGCAGCATTAAAAAACAAACGAAAACAACAGGAAATTCCCCTTTGGGAGGGAGATCACAAGTACATGATGTGCAGGAACTTGCCCCTCCCCTGAGCCTGTCTCGTCTGGGGACTCCTCTAGCCTCACTGACGCGGGAGGTGGCCGTGTTCACCGCAGAACTTCTTGAGACTCGCTGGTCACACAGAAGCATTTTCAGGCCTGATCTTGTTGCACCTTCTTTGCCTGACCTGGCTTTTTTGAGCCCCAGAGCGTCTCTGAGCGGGATGTTCCACTGCTGCAGGAGCCCCTGGAGCGGCGGTCCCGCAGCTCACGACCCACATCTGGTGCAAAAAGTGGGTGCGGGCGGTGTCAGCATCAGATAAGAGGGAGAGCCACAGTAGGTATGTTTTATATTAAAAGCACATTCCCGAATTATACTATTTATCATTACCTTGGAAATCTGCTGTGGGATTATCTCTATTTCCAGTACAGAAGAGTACAGTCAGGGATGTGACCTCCACAGAACAGATAACATTTTGGGGAGCGAAGAGTGTAACACAGAGGAACCAGAGTCCTTTCTACCCTTGGAGTTTATAAAAGGAGTGTTTGTTAGCATCAGTCGGAGATGATAGATCGATGCTTAAAAGGGAAGTGCTGCAGAGAAACCACGTATCAGGAGCAGTATAATTCAGATAACGTGTAAGGGTGACTGCTTTTTAATGAGAAGAGAAAAGCAAGATACTTAAAAAATCTGAATGTAGATTTCCCTCACGTACATGGAAATGACTGCAGATGGTGCATTTCTTTTTTTTCTTTTTTTTTTTTTTTTTTTTGGAAGATGGATTTATTAGAGAGCATGGGGGAGGGGGAGAGGCAGAGGGAGAGTGGGAGAGAGTCCAAAGCAGACTCCTTCCTGAGCTTGGTCTCACGACCCTGAGATCACGACTTGAGCTGAAATCAAGAGTCAGATGTTCGCCTGCCCCCGCACAGGCGCCCCAAAGGCTGCATTTCCTCACCTGTGCATCGTGGACCCCCCCACTCCAGAATGTAACAGCTCGCGATCTGCCGTCAGATCACGACACACTTTGCGATTTGAGATGAGTACTTAAAACATACTTCGAGCTGGGTTGATGCTCTCGTTAGGAGCTCCGGTCACCCTTCCCTTCAGCCATTAGCTGTGGCCATCAGAGGAGTCGTTCATGACTGTATCAAATCTCCCTTGGTGTTCTGGCAGCTGGTGACAGTTCCAACAGCGGTGTCCCCCTGTTTTCTAAACAGTCAGAAACAGAGTTCACAATTCCCCTTAGCACCTGCTAAAGGGCTTATTCTCCTCTCGTGTTTGTAACTTCGTATTATGGAAATTTCATAAGGCACAGATTTAGAACGCCTTGTATCCTTCATCCAGTTTCAATAACCATCAATTTTCTTTCGTCTTGTTTATCATTTGCCTTTTTTTTAAAAGATTTTATTTATTTATGAGACAGACAGAGATCCCAAGTAGGCAGAGAGGCAGGCAGATAGAAGGAGGCAGGCTCCCTGCTGAGCAGAAAGCCTGATGCGGGGCTCGATCCCAGGAACCTGGGACCACAACCTGAGCCGAAGGCAGAGGCTTTAACCTACTGAGCCACCCAGGCGCCCCTCATTCGCCTTTTAAAAGAAGAAAAAGAATCGGCCTACTCTCCATGGTGGTCAGTGTTAGCAGTGATGAGTCACACAAGTTAGAGACTGGTTCTGAGTAGGGGTGTCGTAGGTGAGAGAAGTGCAGGAAATCACAGTGGAAACTTCACTTTTGAAAGTTTAAAGTACATTGTGTGTGTGTTTCTGTGAACAGGACGGAAATCCTAACCAAGAGGATGACGAATGGTCGGGACGTGTACCGCGGGGTTAACGCCCTACAGGCCAAAATCAACCTCATTGAAAGGTAGGGAGCTGGAGCACGGTGCTGCGGGGCTGCTCCTCTCTCCGGCCAGACAGTGGCTGTTGAGCACCAGGATCCATGTGGCCAAGGCTCAGATCCATCTTGCCTGCCCGTATGGCCCTGGGGATGTCCTCTAGGCCTTGGTGTGGGCCTCTCCAATGAGGGCGTTCATGATAGTACCTGCCTCTTGGGGTTATTGGGAGGAGAAATGAAATAACAGAGTGATTTTAGTCTTTGAAAGTTTCTGGGTAGGTAGAAGTTGTTTCTGTCCACTGGAAGGTGGAGGTGACATAGTTCGGGCTGAGCCCCGCCGCTCTCCTGCGCACCTTAGTGCAGTCGCTGTTGCCTGGTCTTTGGTTTTGTCTTTGGTCCCTAGTCCATGCAGAGTCCTCCCTCCGCTGAAGGCAGGGAGGCGCGGGCCTGTTTCACAAAGCCTTCGCGGCTCGTGGGCTGGGCTCGGGTCGAATGAGTAACAGCAAAAAGCCGAGGACACTTGGGATTCCGGCCACCCCCGTACGGCTCCATTCTTCCCGCTCGCTGTCCGGAGCCCCGCTGGGAGTTCTCCACGCCGGCCTGGCTTGTGGAGCCTCCACTTCTCTTCCACCAGAGGCAGAATGTAGACCAGCAGACCTGAGGAGGCCATCGTGTCGGGCAAGCCTGGGCTCCAGTGATGGCAGCCCCTATTAGTCGTGAACCCTTGAGCCATTGACTCGGGCCCTCAGCCCGGGTTCCTCCCCTGTAGACTGGAGATATTCACCTGACCTCAGTAGCTGTGAAACTTTTCACACAGCTCTGTCCCACCATGATGCTGAGCGCACGCTTACCGGTACGATGTGTCTACACTCGCTGTGGGGAGGCAGCGCGGTTTGGTGGGAGCTGCAAAGGGCCCAGAAGGAGGAGAGATGGCTTTTCTTGTTGGGCTGCGGCTCACTGAGTGACCTTGGGCTAACCTTGGGCTGGCATGCCGACCTCGCCGGGCCTGAGGGAGCTGGGACAGGGGTGAACACGTTGGTGCCCCCGAGCGTTTCACACGTGTGAGTCCGTGGAGCTGTCCATTGTGCTGACTTGTGCTTGAAAAACCTCGTGTTTGTTTTCCCCGTAGACTGTATGAGGTCAACGTGGAGGACACGAATGAGATCGACTGGGAAGACCTTGCTAGCACCATAGGGTAAGGCTGCGTATTCAGTGTGAGGCTGATTAAAAGGTAAGACGTGGCCTCATGAGTGACAGGTTGGACAGGACTCGCGTGTAGACTGTCCTGTGTGCGTGCGTGTTTGGAGCCTCGGCTCTGGGTGCTTTGGGCCAGCCAGGCCCTCCCTCCCCCCCCTCCTCTCCCCTCCCTGCGGACACGTAGGGATGGTGATGGAATGTGTGCAGAGTCTCCTGAGAGCTTCGAGGAGCTAACAAGTTGAATGACCAGTAGAGACACCGCACACCCTTCGCCCCAATTCGTATTTTCTTCTTAAGCCTGCGCGTTAGCTCCACTGTGCGCCCTCCCTCTCCCACTCCCATGTCTAAGGGAATAAAGTCATTTTCCTTCCTTAACCACTTGAGAGTTGGTGGTGGGCAGCGTGGCCTAAATGGGAATATCATTCTGCGTAATCACAGTACGGTTGTCAGATTCAGGACATCAGACACCGGGACAGCTCTGTGCTCTAAAATAGCTCATGTTCAAATGTCCCCTCTAATGATGTCCCAGCAATGGCCCTTTTTTTTTCCCTTAAGATTTTATTTATTTGTCAGAGCACAAGCAGGGAGCGCGGGGGAGGGAGAAACAGGTTCCTTACCGAGTGGGGAGCCCAACCACAGGGCTTGATCCCAGGACCCCAGGATCACGACCTGAGCCAAAGGCAGCTGCTTCACCGACTGAGCCCCCCCGAGGCGTCCCATTCCAGTAATGGCCTTTATAGCATTTCCCCCCAGTGTACCATCCAGTCCAGCGCCACACATTGAAGTGTCCTGCATCCTTGGTGGCCTTCCGTCGGTAAAGCTCTTCTGCCTTTGTCTTTGATGCCCTTGAAACTGTGGGCGAGCACAGGCTGGTGGTTTGGTGCTGCATCGTGAGGCCCAAGATTCTGATTTCAGTCCTTTGGCTCCGGTGACATCTGGCGCATCCCCCACTGTATGAAAGTACCAGTCGTTCTCTTGGGGATAAGAAGGGGCCATGGGAGATATTTTGAGACCATGTAAAGATCATCTTCCTCTTCAAGCTCTCGGGGCGGTTTCATTTGCATCTCTCATCTGTGGGGTGACGTTGAACTTTCCCGTGTTTGTGAGTTGCCTCCTTTTGCCTTCGCTAGGAACCTTTGTTGCACAAGGTCCTTACATTTTTTTTTTTTTTAAGATTTTATTTATTTATTTGACAGACAGATCACAAGTAGGCAAGAGAGGCAGGCAGGGAGAGAGAGGAAGAAGCAGGTTCTCCGCGGAGCAGAGAGCCCGATGTGGGGCTTGATCCCAGAACCCTGGGATCATGACCTGAGCCAAAAGCAGAGGCTTTAACCCACTGAGCCACCCAGGTGCCCCGGTCCTTACATTTTGAATCCCTTCCTGCTATCGAAGACCGAGGCCACCACTCTCCGTATCTGAATTTATTGCTTGCAAAGCATGACCCTTGTACGCAGAGAAGATCATTGAGGGTTGTGGGGTGCAGGATTGGGGGGCTCTTGGAAGCGGGGTGTTAGGGGTTGTTTGGCCTTCAGTTTTGGAAGGGTGGATAGTGGGGCAGGGCAACTGCCACCTGGCTGACTTCAGAAGTGTGACGCTGTCCTTGGTCCACGAGGAAGGGCTCAAGCTGGTTCTGGTGGTTATTTGCTCCTGGGGATCAGGGACAAAGAACAATCAGTTTGGTGTTCTGTTTTGTTTTGTTTTTTAATTTATTTATTTGCCAGAGAGAGCGAGCACAGGCAGACAGAGTGGCAGGCAGAGGGAGAAGCAGGCTCCCTGCCGAGCAAGGACCCCGATGTGGGACTCGATCCCAGGACGCCGGGATCATGACCTGAGCCGAAGGCAGCCGCTCAACCAACTGAGCCATTCAGGCGTCCCTCAGTTTGGTTTTTGTAACTTGGAGAATGGGAAGTTTGTCATGACCCAGACATCATGCTCATGGTTCCAAACCCTTCCCTTTTCCAGTTGACATAAGTGAGAGGTGGGGCTCCCACTGCTCAGAATCATGGGTCCCTGAGAGGTGAGGGTGGCAGGTGCTTTTCAAAGAGGGGACCTTGCTCTGGACCCACCAGCTCCCATCTTGCGAAGCACCCATGGCTGCGAAGCCCTCCCTTTGTAATAGCAAACCACTTTTTGAAAATTGGACCTTTCCAGTAAATTCTTGTGCATTTTGTGATGTTGTTTCAGATCACAAGTTCTTAACGTTTTGAGTAAAATTATGTATTTAAGAACAGATTGTTTCACTTAAGATTTATTAATCTTATAAAACGGTGATTGTGGTGTCATTCAAATATACTTTGAAAGAGTACGTTGTCAAGTTTTAGTAATCAACACAGTGAAAAATAATAAAATGATATGTTTAGTCTCTTTGGAGTCTTAAAGCCTGCCTTGGGAATTATTTAGGCAAAATGTAAAGAAAGCGTGTCCGGCTAAGAGTTATAATGCCTGCTTGGTTTGAAAATGTCCAGATCCATGATCGTGACTTCAAGCCCTGGTTGGGTCCATGGCCGGTCCCACGGGGTACATGGCACTGCAGGAAGAGAGAGGGCGTGGGGGCCTTAGAGCTTGGCCTCTGCTGTGGGGCTGACCTGGCGTTGACTCCTGGTACTCATTTAGCCGTCCTCGGGCATGTTGTCCCTAACTTGTGTCTGAGTCTCGGGTTCTTCATCCACGAAATGTTTTAACGGGACCATCGCAAGGACCAAGGAGATCGCACGTGGGGGACACGTAGCCCAGTGCACGCCCAACTAGTGGTTATTGTTAGGAAGAACCCAGTAAGAATAAATGTATTCACATGAATTACTTTAACTACTAGATTAATTATTGAAACAAACAAGTCATGCTTTTGTTGTCTAAGAAAAAGTGGCCAGGAAGTGAAGTGAAGAGAATTTCATTTAAAAAAGAAACAAAAAACTTAAGATTTGGTGGTTTCTGTCCTACTTAGGGTAAATTGCAAGTATATTTGACTCACTAAAACATCATAAGCATCTGCTTTTTTTTAGTTTTGCAAAATTAGAAATCGGGGGACATCTAAGTGCTGTGGTGAACAGGGTGCAGAGTTGGGGTCAGACCACCCCATTGAAGTCCCGGCTCTATCCCTTGTCAGCTGTGAGATCTTGGGCCGCTTCTGCATCCCTCAGTTTCCTCATCTCTAGAATGAGGCATAAGAGTAGTAGCTCCTCGTAGAGCTGCTGTGTGGGTTGTTTTTGGCTAGACAGGAAACCCTTAGGGCAGGGCCAAGTACAAAGTGAACGTCAGCATTTGTTAGTGCTGTGACTTAAACAGGATCTGTCTTGTGCTTTTCGCTTTCTTTTTTTGGTGTGTATTCTTCTGACCAAAATGAACGACAGCATTTTCATATGTGTCTTATTTCTGTCATGCATTTGTGGACATGATGGTTTCCTGTTCAGGATTAAGAAAGTTACTGATGTCGGGACGCCTGGGTGGCTCAGTGGGTTAAGCGGCTGCCTTCTGCTCAGGTCATGATCCCAGCGTCCTGGGATCGAGTCCCACATCGGGCTCCTTGCTCGGCAGGGAGCCTGCTTCTCCCTCTGCCTCTGCCTGCCACTCTGTCTGCCGGTGCTCTATCTGACAAATAAATAAATAAAATCTTTTAAAAAAAAAAAAGAAAGAAAGAAAGTTACTGATGTCTGTAGATTCCCCTGAATCAACATACTTACTACACGTAGTGAAATGACACGTTTTTAAACTGATACTTTTTTTTTCTTTTCCTTTCTAAAGTGATGTTCCTCCGTCCTATGTTCAAACTAAATTTTATAAGCTGAAAGCTACCTGTGTTCCCTTCTGGCAGAAGAAGACTTTTCCAGGTCAGTATTTCCAGTATTTAAATACTTAAGAGGACAGCAGGTGGTGCGGTGTGCTGGCAGCGTGACCCTGGGCGGTGACTTTACTTCTGGGAGTCTCGGTTTCTTCGGTGATAAAACGGGAGAAATCATCACCTACTCAACCCCCCACCCCCAACCAGGACTTTGTGAAGTTCTAAACCAGATAACAGGTGAATGGTGGTCAGAGGCCAGATTTCCTCAACAGGCGCCCAGGAGAGCCTCAAGCGGTCTGCCCAGCACCAGCATTGGGGAACCATGAGTTTGGGTGATGCTTTGCCCCGGAGTGTGTGATGACTACTTCTGACCCTCAGCAGACAGCACCGCCTGGGTTTGAATCTGGCCACATTTGCCCCTACTAACTCCATGATCCTGGCCATGATTCATAAGGTCTCTCCACCCGTTTCCTCACTTGAAGAATGGGCTGACATGACAGTAAGGCCTGCCTCCTAGGATTTTGAGGGGACTGGTGAAGTGAGTAGAGGCAAACCGATTAGAACAGGACCACGCACAGTAACAGCAGCAGCAGGCCACCCGCATCCATGCCCTCTGCCCTTCGACCTTGGGAAGGAGGCTTTGTACAAGTAATGTCAAAATTACATTTTTTGTCTCTAGAGATTATAGACTACCTTTATGAGACCACCCTGCCTCTGCTTAAGGAAAGGTTAGAGAAGAAGATGGAGAAAACGGGTACCGAAATCCAGAGTCCCGCGGTGCCCAGGCAAGTCTTCCTGTTCAGAGACATCTTTTATCTCGACGACGACAGTGAGGGAGAAGACGGGGAAGAGAGGAGGTAGGGGACGGCGTTGTGTCCTGTCTGCCTCTCCAGGTTTGGTTGGGTTCCTGTGCCTGGGGCAGAGCAGCTGCTTGCAGGACTGGTGTTCAGTAGAGAAGGGGCCGCAGCCAGAGGAAGGGGACGACGGCCATGCTTCATGTTATGGAGCCTCCAAAGCGACTCATCCGTTCAGATTCCGGTGTGTTTACGTGCGCAAAGAAAGGGGAGCCTCCGAGTTGATTTGCTATGGCTGGACCACTGAAGATAAGCACAACTGGCGGATTTGATAGAACAGCATACCTTGTTCCTCTCGTTGTAGCGGAGGGTAGAGTCACGTCCCGTGAATGTTCATTCTGTGGATTTCACCGCACACACGCTCCCCAAAAGGGGGACCACTGACAGTTTTAGTAAGGCACACCAGCAGGTTCCTTTCCGTTTTCCCATTTGTTATCTCTGTTCCAGAGTCATGTGAGTTTGGGATAAGCATTGCGAGGGCGTGGATCTGCTGGTCTCTCAAACCGGCTTCCGTTGGCTCGTCCCTGACTTAGTGTGCGGAGCTCTTCTTCCTCATGTGTTTTGCATACAAGATGCCTTCTCGAAGCCAGTCGCTGAGTTCATCTGGTGTTCCAGCTGGAAAAAAAAAAATCCAAACCACAAACCCAGCAGTCTCTTCCACTGCTTCCAGAAAATCTGGCTCTGTTACACTATGGAAAGATGCCACGTGGGTCTAAGGCACAGCTCACACCTCTCAGAATTGCGAATTGCAAGGATAGTTTACATGTTGGGCTATTCTGTCAAGTCAAGAAAGCAAAACCACTCTAGGTGTTTCGAACAGAGAAGGATTTAGTGTAGGAATTAGGTTACAAAATTGTTAAACAGGATTGAGTGCACATGGGAAGGCTGACTTCCCGAGCCCTGGGGAACCAAGGGGGGTTGCTGCAGACCCTGATGTGCACCCCCGCCCCCGTCCCCTCGCCACCACTGCTGCCTCTGCCATCTCTGGGTTGTCTCCTGCCTCCCTCCTGCCTTCCGGCCTGTCCCGAGTGCCTCCCATGGGCTGCCCCTCAGCAGAACCCTGCCGGCAAGGGGCAGGAGCGTTCCAGGCTCCTGGCCACACGTGAACATGGAAGGAAGGAAGGATGGGTGAGCGAGATCCCAGGCAGCCATGTCACCACCTGTGCCACCGTCTGCTGAGCGTTCTGATGTCATTTATCTCACATCATGATGTGTGTGCCGTCGGTTAATTTCATCCACAAAGCTAGACATTTTTCCAGAGCAGCCGTACTTGGAGAAGGAAGAATACAGAGACAAGTCTAGGAGACTGACTGGCCAGCAGCATATCCCCGGCACCTGTCATCCTGGTTGCACGCGTAAGAGACACTCAGTACATATGCAGCAAACAACTGGGATATTTCTTTTTAGCAAGCATTTTACCTTTAGTCACTTCCTGTCTTTCAAACCTGCCTGTCCCCATGCAGACAGGAACAAAAGTTCCTTTTGGAGGACATCCCGGTGAAATACATCAGAGCCTTAAGAATGTATTTTGTGGGGCACCTGGGTGGCTCAGTGGGTTAAAGCCTCTGCCTTCGGCTCAGGTCATGATCCCAGGGTCCTGGGATCGAGCCCCACATCGGGCTCTCTGCTCAGCAGGGAGCCTGCTTCCTCCTCTCTCTGCCTGCCTCTCTGCCTACTTGTGATCTCTGTCAAATAAATAAAAATCTTAAAAAAAAAAGAATGTATTTTATGATCTAGCGATTTCATTACAGAGATAAAGCAGATTCACTTTCCAGAAATAAAAAAACTCGTGTATAAGAATGGCGTCTTTCTGGTTTGAAAGGCAGACAAAAATGTAAATGTTCCTTAATGGAAATCTGTTAAATTATGGTATATTCTAGAATGGGATATTATCCAGTAATTAAAAATGATTATGATAGATTGGGTCAACATGAAAAGAAGTAAACAATATTATCAACTAAAATATTTCAGAAGAATATATATTTTCAGTTTTATAAAAGTAAGAAAGGAAATGGTGTATACAAAGATGCATTAAAATGTATGGAAGAAATTAAAACCATAATGTCAACAGTGTTTCTCTCGGGGCAGTGGGACTGTGAATTTATAGGGTAGAATTTTGGATTTGCAAGTGCTAGAAAATGGGACCCACATGGATCTAAGGAGTCCGGGGACTAAGGACTGACGCAGCGACCCGTGGTCACCAAAGATGGGGTTTCTGGTGGATTCTCTGCTCCCCCTTCGCCATTGTCCACTTCAGCATCTGTCCACACACGGGCGCCTTCCCATAGTCACGTGCTTTGGCGGATCTGCTGCCCCTCCAGAGGAAGGGGGAAAGGTCTCTTCCAATGGCTCTTGATTAAGCCCGGGGTTCTGCTCCCCGTGCCCAAGTTAGGGTCTGTGCCCAGCTCTGACCCATCACTGGAGCCTGGAAGGCAGGACTGTGTTCAGCCGGTCTGGGCTCAGCTGTGGAGCTGGGATTGAGCGCAGCACACCCGGAGCGGCTGAGAGGGTAAAAACCCCAGTGCGGGGGCGCCTGGGTGGCTCAGTGGTTTAAAGCCTCTGCCTTCAGCTCAGGTCATGATCCCAGGGTCCTGGGATCGAGCCCCGCATCGGTCTCTCTGCTCAGCAGGGAGCCTGCTTCCTCCTCTCTCTGCCTGCCTCTCTGCCTACTTGTGATCTTTGTCTGTCAAATAAATAAACAAAAATCTAAAAAAAAAAAAAAAAAATTGGGAAATCGGGGTCCCTTCAGCAGAGGAGGTGAAGGGCACTCTGAGAAGCAGCCCGCCGGTGTGCATTGACCGTGGGTGTGCCCCTGCCAGTGCTGTGAATCACCCAATAAACTTGTGTACTTTTTGTAGAAGTTCTATTTTTGTAATTTTTTCTCATCGATATCTCCATGCCTACCTCCCCCCCACCCCCGAAAAAAACTGCACCAGAGAAATGTTAGTCTTGGCCAAACACTTTTTACATATAAGAGTCCAGGAATATGGGAGAAAAGGAAGGGTAGGGTCGTAGACCGTACGCGTCAAATGCAGGTCCAGGCGAAGAGAAGATTGTGCGGGAAACTGTGCTTTTACTGTGGGCTCTGCGGGCTTTGCGGAGACCCCTGGTGTGCGGAGCGGTGGGAGGGACCCTGCAGCCTGGCGAGAGAGGCGGGTCCGTCCCACGAGGGTGAGGGCTGAGCCGTGACACGGACCACCCAGTTTAGAGTCTGAAAAGAGGGAAAGTTGTGTAAGGGCCATACTTGGGAGGATGAGGAGGAAGACCCAACCCAGAGAGAGAGAGAGAAGCTCACCTGCCTCACAAGAAACAAGACCGAGGGGA
This sequence comes from Mellivora capensis, assembly GCA_004024625.1. Lineage (NCBI taxonomy): Eukaryota > Metazoa > Chordata > Mammalia > Carnivora > Mustelidae > Mellivora > Mellivora capensis. The sequence continues at coordinate 57,002 of PISX010009150.1, read as the reverse complement.
ACAAAATTCTTTGGGACAATCTTGCCCGTGCACGGTTCGAGTTCCTGTCCCGGTTCTGGTCATTTGCACTTCTCACTAGGCACGCTTTTCAGCTGCTTACCTTCGTTTGTGGACCTCATTCCCCCGCCAAGAGGTCCAGGACCGCAGCAGAGAGGAGGGTAGGACGTGCGTGTCATCGTCAGACCGAGACCCCAGTTCTCCTCCACGCAACTTTCAGGTCCACGGGTTTGACCACACACAGTGAGTCGGGCCCTGCTAGGAGCCGAAGATGCCAGAGGGGACGGTGCAGACTTGCAGGCGACGCGACCTGGAGCTGACCGCCATTGCCCTCTTGTATCTCCTGAAATACACGCCAGTCCTAATCTGACCTCATCAAGCAGCGCATCCACCCATCAGTTGGCTCAGAGCCTGACCCAAGCTGTCACCAAGTCTGTTGTTACCACCCTCTCTTCCCAACACCCTCTGCTCTGTATCCTCTCCCTTGGTGGCACCTCCCTGTTCAAGATGCCAAGCCTGGGTGGGCCCTTGTCTGCCTCCTCCTTGCCCCCAACAGGTGACTACTTCTGGAAGAAAACCCCGGAGCTGGATGGTTAAGCTTCTGCTTAACCCAGGGTCCTGGGATCGAGCCCTACATCGGGTTCCCTGCTCAGTGGGAAGCCTGCTTCTCTCTCTGTCTCTGCCCATCTTGTGCTCAGTCTCTCTCTGATAAAATCTTTGGGGGGAGAGAAAACAGCTGACACTAAAGCTGGTTTCGCTTTAGTGACTGTCAGCCTCAGACACTGTCCCCAGAGGATCTGCTTTGATTCTCTGATACGTTTGCTGTTCTTTGCCCACATCAGCCGTTATGCCTTCAGCCCTCCCACACCCTTCTGCCCTTTTCATGATTCACTGAGCAAGTTGAAGGCGGTGGACATCAACTCCCTCTTCCCTGCACCTATCAGGAGAACCTGCCTCCGTCTGCACGCAGTCCCCCTGCCGGAAGCTGTGCCCCTTTGTCTCAGAGATTTTGATCTTTTGCTGATCCCTCCCCTAGCTCGTCATTCTCTCCTGTTCTGGATCATCATCGCCATAAACATGCTCCCAAATCACGCATGTGTGTGTGTGTGTGTGTGTTCGTATAAGTGTGGAATCAGTGCTTTCCTCTGTGCCCCCCCCCCCACCGCACCCAATTTCTAAATGTCCCTGGTCCTCGGGAGTTCTGGGAGCTCTCTCCACATCCTCAGTGCCTTGGAATAACCTTCGCGTGCTGACGGCTTCCAGTTGTGTGGTTAGAGATCAGATTCTCCCCTGAACTCCAGGCTAAAAAAAATGCATCTGCAGGTGTGGGGGTGGGGGGTGGGACGCCTGGCTGGTGCGGTCAGTAGAGCGTGCACTGTGGATCTCAGGGTTGTGAGTTTGAGCCCCATGTTGGGGGAGGAGATGACGTAATAAAGGTTTTTTTGAAAAATGAAAACCACATCTGCCGACTTGTGTCTCACATCTCAAGTCTGACTCGTTAACAGTGTTTAGTCACCACATACACCTCAACGTGCGTCACCTGCCCAGGCTTTCTCATCTCTGCCGGGGGGATCACGTTCACGGAGCTCACATCAGAAACCCAGGAACCACCCACTGTAGCTGCCTCCATCCCTCTACATCTAGTCCCTTAGCAAACCCATCCACGCCGCCTCCAGTCAGTCATCGGGAATCTGTCCACCCCTGCCACCCTCTGTCATGGTCTCAGACATCATCCCCTCTGAACAACACTGATCTCCCTCCTTCCACTACTGGCCCTTCTCCAGTCTCCTCCCGCAGCTGCAGCATCACACCACCCTGTTTAAAATTCATGACGTGGGTTCCCTGTGGGCTACCCAGCACTGTGGGCAATGGTCAAAGTCTGTCATAGTGTCTTCAGAGGAATGGGTCCCAAGGCTAAAATCAAGATGTCCCCAGGACTGCTCTCTTCTGAGGTTCTAGAAGAATCTATCTCTTGCTCTTTTCGGTTTTGTTGGAACAATTCAGTTCCTTGTGGTTGGAGAGCTATTTTCTTGCTGGATGTAAACTCAAGGTCATTCCCAACTTCTAGAGTCTACTGCATTCCTTGGCTTGTGGTCCGCTTCCTCCACCTTCAAAGCCAACAAAGAGGTTGAATCCTTATGTAGCTTCCTTCCCTCTGATCCATTCTGCCTCAGTCTTTAGCGTTAAGCTGCATAGATTGGGCCCCTCTGGATAATCTCTCTGCTGTAAAATTGTTTGATTAGCAGACTTAATTGTGATCTGCAAAGCTAACGTCCCTTTTGTCATGTCAGATTTATGGACTCTAGGGATTAGGATACGGTCACCTCTGGTGGACCAGTATTCTGCTTGCTACAGTCACCATTTACAATTACATGAAAAAGTATCACATTCTTAGGAATGAATGTGCAAGTTCTCTGGCAAAAAGTGTAAAATATCATTGGGAAAAATTTTAAAGGCTGTGGAATCTCCTTAAGGTAGAATTTTGAGCCTTTTTGTCCTTTGGAACTCTACCTGCTTTTGGACCAACCCCAGAATAAAGAGCCACATTTTATATACATGCAATTGCGCTTCTGTGTTAAACATCAACAGCTTGCATGAGGAAATTTAAGTGGAGAAATACGTTCTTTTCAAAGCCATATGAGGGGACGCCTGGGTGGCTCAGTTGGTTAAGCAGCTGCCTTCGGCTCAGGTCATGATCCCAGCGTCCTGGGATGGAGTCCCACATCGGGCTCCTTGCTCAGCAGGAAGCCTGCTTCTCCCTCTGCCTCTGGCTGTCTGTGCTCTCTTTCTCTCTGATAAATAAATAAAATCTTTTTAAAAAATTAAATAAAAAAATAAAAGCCATGTGAGGGGTGCCTTGGTGGCTCAGTGGGTAAAGCCTCTGCCTTCAGCTCAGGTCATGATCCCAGGATCCTGGGATCGAGTCCCACATCGGGCTCTCTGCTCAGCAGGGAGCCTGCTTCCTCCTCTCTCTCTGCCTGCCTCTCTGCCTATTTGTGATCTCTCTCTGTCAAATAAATAAAAATAAAATCTGTAAAAAAAAATAAATAAAAGCCATATGAATTTCTGAGAGCTATCTTGCAATATTATAAATCCATCATTAGGAAAAAAATCCATTATTAGAGTCTACATTGTTTTGATTTGGTACTTAAATCATACTCAGAGACTGAAGATTATCTTGACAGTAGCATGTGACTCCAGAATAAGTATGACTTTATTTTATTAAACACTAGTGTGTTGATTTAGGGAAATGTTATAACTTCGTAAAGGTATTCCCTCCTTTGAAATTGTGCTTCCCAAGGTCTTGCTGATTTAGTGTGCTGTACTGTGGGCTGGTGATATTATCCGGAGACATTAGGTCATTATCTGAGTTTTGCAGAATGATACACTTTAAGGAGAGGCAAGACTGATCACCTATTTTGCCATTTCACATTTGCCTAACTAAGAAAATTGCGACGTCTCCAAACCATGCTTCTGTCCTTGCTGAAGCAGGCTATGTCAGGCTGTTTGAATATAATTTAACTTTTTGAAGTAGTTGTCACCACAAAGCTTCTTTTTAACACAAAGAACTATGTATCATATGAAGTTACTCAAATAACGTCTTCATAGAAGGCATGAACCCCAGGTGCTTCATACTTCCAATATCATGGTCCCCCAGTGAGAGGAGGCTGGATGTAAACTCAAGGTCATTCCCACTTCTGGTGGAGGAAAAAAAAAAGAATTAAAAAAAGAATTAAAAGAGGAAAAAAAAAGAATTAAAAAAAGATCGATACAAGCTAATCATTAAGTGAATTTCACTGCAGCATATTTTTAGGGGAAATCCTTTCGGATGCTGAAGGGCAGCTGTAATCTGGAAGACAACTCAGGGAAGATATTTTGTTACGAGTTTTGTTGTAGATAATTACCAACCACTGTACTCACAGGCTGGCGCTATGGTAACAGCGCATCCCAGTCTGAGCGGCTGTAAGGACAGAAATTTACTTTCTCACGGTTTGAAAGGCTGCAATTCCCAGATGCAGGTGCCGGTAAGGTGGCTTCCTGATGAGCCCTCTCCTTGGCTGGCAGGTGGCACCTCGCTGTGTCCTCTGCGGACTTTCTTCTATGTGTGTCCTCCTGGTGTCTCTTCCTCTTCTTCTTTTTTTTTTTTTTCCCTTCAGATTTTATTTATTTATTTGACAGAGAGAGAGAGATCACAAGTAGGCAGAGAGGCAGGCAGAGAGAGGGGGTGGTGAAGCAGGCTCCCCGCTGAGCAGAGAGCCCGATGCGATGCGAGGCTCGATCCCAGGACCCTGAGATCATGACCTGAGTCAAAGGGGGAGGCTTAACCCACTGGGCCCCCTCTCTTCCTCTTCTTGTAAGAACACCAGTCCTGTTGGTTTTAGGGACTCATCCTTATTGTTACAGGATCGCAGGTTCTTGTCTCACGGAGCGGAAGAAGGAATCTTGTGACACAAGAGGGTGGGGCAAAGTGAAAGTTTATTAAGTGAAGCTGAGAGCAGAAAGCAAAGGAGAAACTCTAGAGAGAGGGGGGTCCCAAGTGGTTGCCACCGCGGGCTCTGAGGGGCAGTCTTCTCTGGAGAACTGACTGGGAGCTTCTTGTGCCGTCTTGGTTGGAGAGTGGACTCTTGGTAACACCCGTCGTGACTCCTTTGAGGTTTGGTCATCTTCTGTGGTTGCACTGTAGCCGCCAAAGAAAGGTCCTCCCGTCACCCTGGGCCGGGTGGTCTGTTTCCGTATCTCGTGTTCACTCCGGCTTAGTGGTTCTACCTGCGGAGAGTCTCAGAGCCTAGCCGGGCCCTCCTCTCCCTGCCTGTACCTTAACCCTTTCCTTATTCATTAGGATCTCATTTATCCCTAATCACCTCCTTAAATGCTGTCTCCAAACACAGTGGCCTGGGCATTAGGCTTCAATATATGAGTTTGGGGAAGGTGGGGGACACAATTCCCTCCATAACAACTACTAACAAATACCTTTGATACTTACAGTTCTTTCATATGGACTATTTTGCTAAAAACATTTTGCTCTTGTCTTTATTTTACCATGCTTAGTATAAGTGATTAACCTAGCCAGGTAGATTATAAAGAGGACCAGCCAGCTATGGGTACGTCATATATGTTAATAAACCATAGAAATAGTATACCAGACTTTAAAAATTAGCATATTTTTCTTTTTTGTTTAAGCTCCACAGAGGCTGGGCTTTGCTTTGTTATTGTTGTTGTTTTTAAGATTTTATTTATTTGAGAGAGAATGAAAGAGAGAGCTGAGAGGGGGGAGAGTCAGAAGAAGAAGCAGGCTCCCCACTGAGCTGGGAGCCCGATGCTCCTGGATTCCAGGACTCCAGGATCATGACCTGAGCTGAAAGCAGTCCAGTAGCTAACTGAGCCACCCAGGCATCCCAAATTAGCATACTTTCTACCTAAAATATTGTTTACCTTAAGATTTAGGACTTTAAAGATTTAGGACTGGGTGGCTCAGTCTGTTAAGTGTCCGACTCTTAGTGTGGCGCCTCAAGGTCATGATCTCGGGATCGTGGGATGGAGCCCCGTGTCAGTCTCCAGGCTCAGCACAGAGCCTGCATCGGTTTCTCACTCTCCCTGTCTCTCTGCCCCTCCCCCTGAAGATGCTCCCCCTCCCCCCAAATAAAGTAAATAGATTTTTTTAAAGATTTATTTATTTATTTATTTGACAGGCAGCGATCACAAGCAGGCAGAGAGGCAGAGAGAGGGGGAAGCAGGCTCCCCGCTGAGCAGAGAGCCCGATGTGGGGCTCAATCCCAGGACCCTGAGACCATGACCTGAGCCGAAGGCAGAGGCTTAACCTACTGAGCCACCCAGTGCCCCAGGTAAACAGAACTTTAAAAAAAGAAGAAAAAATATTTAAGGCTTAATAAAAAATGGCTTAAATCCAGTAAAGGTTTTGATTCTTTTTTGTAACAGGAGATGGTTTTTATAACTGAAATAATATTTCAGGTAAACACAACACTGATAAATACTGATATTTGACTTTTTTGTTGTTACCTTATATAATTTCTTTAAATAATACTTTTCTTAATAAAGGTGTAGCACCTGGCTGGCTTAGTTGGTCCCACATCAGGAATGGAGTCCCACATCTGGCTCCCTGCTCAGCAAGGAACTTCCTTCTCCCTCTGCCTGCTGCTTCCCCTGCTTGTGCTCTCTTTCTCTCTCTCTGACAAATAAATAAAAAATAAAAATCTTTAAGTAAATGAATAATTTTAAAAAGGCATAATGTCTTAATATTAAAGATTTCTTTAAAAAAAATATTTATTTATTTATTTGACAGAGATCACAAGTAGGCAGAGAGGCAGGCAGAGAGAGGGGAAGCAGGCTCCCTGCTGAACAGAGAGCCTGATGCGGGACTCGATCCCAGGACCCTGGGATCATGACCTGAGCTGAAGGCAGAGGCTTTAACCCACTGAGCCACCCAGGCGCCCTTAATATTAAAGATTTCTAAATAAAACAAATATATGTACATTTACATATGCATATACATATTATTGATAGAAACTTAAAAAAAACCCAAATAAGTGGGGAAATACAGTATATTTAATGATTGGAAGACTCAATTGTAAAGATGTTAATTCTCCCCAAATTGATCTATAGAGTCTATGCAATAAAGTAACAACATCAACAGGATTTGCTATGAAATGAATAAGGTCGTTCTAAAACTTAGGTGGAAAAGCAAAAAGTAGCCAATACAATCTTGGAATAAAATAAGGTGGGGATATTTTCGAGAGTTACCGTAAATCTACAATGTAGCACTGTTGGAAGACAGACCAGTGCTTTAGGACAGCAACAGCGCACAGAATTGTGGGCAATGATATTTTCATCGCTGGCCCCGCCCCCAGTTGAGATGACCAGTAAGTATGTGATGAGCGAATGGACTGATGGATGCAGAGGAGAACGGCCCATGAAACTGGTAAAACAGCCCATCCAGCTCTGGGGGCCATCATTTGCAAGGCCCCTTTCTCAGGTGCTGGGAGTGTAAGGACCTATTTTATATTTTTATATTTTAGCCAGAGGCTTCTATTGAGGTTAAGCAATAACCTTGTTTAACCCTTAAACTGTTCCTGCTCCCCTTCCCCCAGGGGACTTAAAAACAAGTCCCGGAAACCAGCCCCAGGTAACAAAGCTCAAATACAAGGGTGGGTCAGGCCAGGTGGAGACATCCGATCAGTGGGGGGGATGCATACTGTCTCCCTAGTTACCAAGGAGTATGGACCCCGCCCTTTGGGCGCCAATTCTGACCCAAGGTGTGATAGGCTGGTTCAAGTGTCTACTAGGGTAAATTGCAATTCAGTTGGTCACCTAGCATCATTGTGGAGTTTCCTGTGTGTGTTACAATCTCATTGGCCACCTGTGCGAGGCCAGGCCCGACCGCATGGCCTTTGCCCTTAAAAGCTAGTCTGTGAAACAGGGAAGGGTCACCCTCTCTTGTAAGAGGTGCGTCCCCCAACGTTCCGTTACATTCTTGAATGTTCGGTTAGATTCCTAATGCTTGGTGCGAAATAAAGCTTTGCTTGACCTTCGCTTTATATCAGTCTCGCTCCTTTAATCACGGACCCATTTTTGGGGCATAACAGGGAGAAGCACCAGTCATGTATGCAGAAGGTTAAAAAAAATTTTTTTTAAATTTGTGTCTTTTATTTTCCCTCCCAAGCTCAGTAACAGAGTCCCTGCGTACTGCACCTCCTCACTTGAGAGCACGTCTTTCATTCGGCAGATCGAAGGATGAAGCATGTACTTCTCCTCTGTCTCAGACCGGTCATTGCCTCCACCGAGCACTGACGTCCTTCCTGAAAATGCGGTTCTGCTGAGCAGCTTCCGCCTTGGTACGCAAGGGCACCTGTCACACTCAGGCTTGGTCTAGAAGCACCGGCTGGCCCACTGTGGGGGTCACCATTGTTTGCAAGCAGAGGAGGCTGGGCAGTCTGGTTTCAGGACTGCTGGTATAGCTAAGGGGAGAAGGAGATCTACAGCGAGGGCTGCTAGAAGGCCCCTACCAGCTACAAGCCCTCTGGCTTTCTTGGAAGCCCTACGGCTCTCACATTGTATCAGATACCCTCTAGCCCTCATCTGAAGATATTTGCAAAAAATGGCATGAGTTGAAATGAATTGCAGTTGATGGTTTGACATGTTTCTTTTTGTAAAAGCTTCAACATGTATTGGTATCAGATTATAGTTTTAAATGTTTCATTCAGTAATTTCCTTCCAGAATGGCAACATTTATTAACTCTTGCAAATTCCAAAGCCCCAGGCTCTGTGTTCACAGATCCAAGGGTTAAAAGGCCCTGTTGCCAACTCTAGCTGCTCAGGAGGAGAAGGTTTTTGGGAGAGGTGTGCAGGGTATGCGGAGGGCCTCGGGGACAAGGAGTGGAAGGGCACGGGACTGAAATTCAGCTCAGTCATGATAGTAATACCTGACTTCCTGTTTGCCCAGGACCAAGTTTTCCACCAAATACTGGGGAAAACTCTATTTGAAGTTGCTGCATTAGGAGGTCAAACATTTTTATAAACGTGATATTTCAGTTTCAGCTGATTTAAATTTCTGTCACTTCTAGGGCGGGTGGCATTGGAAGGGTGGCAGACAGTTTGGGGATGTGTTTAGGGGGAATTTCATGTAGAACTACTACTTTTGGTAGTAGTTTTTTTGTTTTGTTTTGTTTTGTTTGTTTGTTTTGAGGGGGGGTGGCTCAGGCAGTTAAGCATCCAACTCCTTGGATCTCGGCTTAGGTCATTATCTCAGGGTCATGAGATTGAGCCCCATGTTGGGCTCTGTGCTGGGCGTGGAGCCTGGTTGAGATTCTCTCTCTCTCTCCTTAAAAAAAAAAAAAAAAAAGAAAAGAAATACAACTTTTGGATTTTAAAAGATGCTTTGGAATATTTCAATACCATGACTGAGAATTTTAAGTTCTTGCCTTGGAGATGTCTGAAGGGTATTATTTCTAGTCTCTTGGTGCTTTCTTTGGTTTTTCTGTATACAGAATTCCATCACCTGTGTTTAGAGATAGTTGTACTTCTTCCAGTCCAGTATGGAAGACTTTTACTACTTTTCTGGCCCAGGTGCTCCAGGTAGAACCTCCAGCAATGTCGAATAGCAGTGGTGAAGGTAGCCACCCTCTTCTGATTCCTCATCTAAGAAGAAGGAAAGCTCTTAGTCTTTCACCATTGAGTATGATGTCTGCTATGGGTTTTTCATATATGTCCTTTTTTTTTTTAAGATTTTATTTATTTATTTGACAGATCACAAGTAGGCAGAGAGGCAGGCAGAGAGAGAGAGAGAGAGAGAGAGAGGGAAGCAGGCTCCCCGCTGAGCAGAGAGCCCGATGCGGGGCTCAATCCCAGGACCCTGAGATCATGACCTGAGCCGAAGGCAGAGGCATTAACCCACTGAGCCACCCAGGCGCCCCATTCATATATGTCCTTTATCATATTGAGGACGTTCCCTTCTATTTCCAGTTTCCTGAGTGTTTTTTTAATAATGAAAGGGGGTTGGATGTTGTGAAAGATGTTCTTTTCTGTGTCAGTTGAGATGATCATATATTTTCCCCCTCCATGCTATTAATGTGGGGTATTACGTTGGTTGATTTTTTCCTGTCTTGAGCAACCCCTGCATTCCTAAATCCCATTTGGTCATGGTACACAATCTTTGTCATATGCTGCTGAGTTTGGTTTGCTAGTATTTTGCTGAGTATTTTTACGAGTCTCTTCATAAAGATACTGGTCTATAGTCTTATTTTCTCGTGATGTCTTTGTCTGGCTTTGATATCAGGGTAATGCTGACCTCATGGAATGACCTCGTCTTCTTCTGTTTTTTGAAGACTTTGAGAAATATTGATGTTAACTCCTCTTTAAACATTTGATAAAGGGACACTTGGGTGGCTCAGTTGGTTGAGCGTCTGCCTTCAGCTCAGGTCATGATCCAAGGGACCTGGGATCGAGTCCCACATCAGGCTCCTTGCTCAGCAGAGAGCCTGCTTCTCCCTCTGCCTGCTGCTTCCCCTGCTTGTGCTCTCTCTCTCTCTCTCTCTCTGACAGATAAATAAAATCTTTAAAAAAAGAAAACATTTGGTAGAATTCACCAGTGATCTGTTCCTGGATTTTTCTTTCTTGGGAGGTTTTAAATTACTAATTCAGTCTCTTTAATGTTAAAGGTCTTTCAGACTTTCTATTTTATCTTGTTAGTTCTGATCAGTTTGTGGGTTTGGGTTGGTTTTTTTTTTCTTTTAGGAATTTGTTCATTGCATCAGGGTCATCTACAATTTTCTTAGTATTCTCATGCACCGTTCTGACTTCTGTATGGTCGGTGTTAATGTCCCCACTTTCATTTCTTTTAGTGATTTGGGTCTTCTTTTTTGTCAGGCTAGCTAAATATTTAGCAATTTTGTTAAGCTTTCCAAAGAATCAACTTTTGCTTTTGTTACTTTTCTCTCTTCTTTTTCATTTCTCCCCACTCTTATCTTTATTTCCTTCCTTTACTAACTGTGGGTTCTCTTCGCTCTTCTTTGTTGTTGTTGTTTTAAGATTTTATTTGTTTATTTGAGAGACAGAGTGAATGAGCACAGGAGCAGGGGCAGAAGGAGAGGGAGAAGCAGAATCCCCACTGAGCAGGGAGTCCGATGTGGGGCTTGATCCCAGGATGCTGAGAGCATGACCTGAGCCGAAGGCAGACACTTAACTGACCGAGCCACCCAAAGTGCCCTTCTCTTTGCTCTTCTCTTTCTAGGTTTTAAAGTGCAAAGTGATTTGAGCCTTTTTTTTTTTTTTAAACGATGTTATCTACAGCTGTAATTTCCCCTCTGAGCACTGGAAACATTGGAAACAATGGAAATCTAGACTCTTACTTTATTGCATACACATTGGAAAAAAAAAAGAGTTACCATTACAAGACTTCTGGCAGAAAACATAAGACAATCTTTATAAATTCTTAGGACACAGGGACGCCTGGGTGGCTCAGTTGGTTGGACGACTGCCTTCGGCTCAGGTCATGATCCCAGAGACCTGGGATCGAGTCCCGCATCGGGCTCCCAGCTCCACGGGGAGTCTGCTTCTCCCTCTGACCTTCTCCTCGCTCATGCTCTCTCTCACTGCCTCTCTCTCAAATAAATAAATAAAATCTTAAAAAAAAATTCTTAGGACACAAAAAGCACTAACTATTAAAGAGGCAGTCGGTAAATTGGACTTCATCAGAATTTAAAACTTAGATTCGCTGATGATACTGTTGAAAACAAAAATATAAGCCACAGCGGGGAGAAAATCCCAGAGGCAAATACCTATAGTTCTACACATAAGTAAGTCCAGTTCTACATGTAAAGAGCTTGGAAACCACTGCTCCATCCTAAAAAGTAGAAAGCTGAACTGATTGAAAAATCAGCAGCTCTTCTGGGATCTGGAAGAGAGAGGAGGACGTAGGCAACATGCTGCCTCAAAGATTGGAGAGACAGACAAAAGGCATACCAAAGGGGAAAACATAATTTTTTGAAGAAACAGCAAGCTTCAGAACTAGACATGGCCAGGATTTTGGACCTAACAGATGAAGAATTTTTTAAAAGCTATGATTAAGGCACTGGGTGGCTCAGTCAGTTAAGCATCTGACTTTGGCTGAGGTCATGATTTGTGTTACAGAATTTTTACTCTGTTGGTGCTCATGGTTTTTGGTCAACCTGCTTCAAAGAATGAAGAGGTAGACCAGGCAGAGTGCTGGGCAGCAAAGCAAGGTTTATTGAGCGATTTATTGGGAGACCGCAAAATGATGGTACAAAGCTCCCAAGAAGGGAGGGGGCCCGAAACGGTTCCCACCAGAGTTTCTGCTCTAGGGGTTTGTATGGGCTCGTTGGCAGGCTGTTTTAATCAGATTAACCCTCCCTGTGCTGTCATCCAATCAGATTTTTGTCACCTATCTGTCATTGCGGAAAGGGCTCCTTCCAGGGGGGTGTAAAATCCTTTTAATGGTGGTTTCTTCTTGGGTGTGTGTGGGGGGAGAGCCCTTGTCCCTGTCTGCCTCCCTTCCTACTATCTTTCATCATCAGGGTCCTGGGATCGAGCCCCATCAAGCTCCATGTTGGGCTTCCCACTTGACAGGGAGTCTGTCCCTCTCCCTTTGCTCCTCCTCCCCCCACCATGCTCTCTCAGTCTCTCAAATAAAATCTTAAAAAAATAAAAATAACACAACTGTCATTAAAATGCTACGGGCTGTAAAGGATAAACTAGATAGCTTGAGGACAGGTGGACAATGTAAGTACAGAAGTGGAAATCCTAAGAAAAAACTAAAAAGAAAGGCTAACAACAACAAAAAAGCCACTGTAAAAGAAATGAAGAATGCTTTTGATGGGTTTAGTAGTGGGCTGCACATGGCTGAGAAATGAATCTGAGCTTGAGGATATAGCAATTAAAAAAAATATTAAAACTGAAAAGCAAAGAGAACAAAGACTGAAAAACAGTATCCAAGAACTGTGGGACAACTACCAAGGTATGACATATACATAATGGGACTACCAGAAGAAGAAAGTAAAGCACAGAAGAAATATTTGAAATAATGATGGAGAATTTCCCCCAGATTAATGATAGATACCAAATCACAGATCCAGGGAGTTCAGAGAACACCAAGAAGATAAATGCCAAAAAACTACAACTAAGCATATTATTTTTTAATCACAGAAAATGAAAGATAAAGAAAAGTTCTTGAAAGAAGCCAGAGGAAAGAGTTAAGTAGCTTTTCCCACTCAATGGTGAGAAACTCAAGGCTGGGACACCTGGGTGGCTCAGTAGGTTAAGCATCTGCCTTTGGCTTGGGTCATGATCTCGGGCTCCTGGGATCGAACCCTGCCTCAGGCTCCCTGCTCAATGGGGAGTCTGCTTCTCTCCCGCCTATTGCTCCCAGCTTGTGCCCTCTCTCTCTCTCTCTTTCAAATAAATAAATAAATAGAATCTTAGAAAAAAAAAAAAAAAAGAAAGAAACTCAAGTTTTTCCCACTCAGATAAGATACAAGGCCAGGATGTCTCTTCTTATCATCCTTTTCTTCTTTTTTAAAAATATTTTATTTATTTATTTGACAGACAGAGATCACAATTAGGCAGAGAGTCAGGCAGAGAGAAAGGGAGGAAGCAGGCTCCCTGCTGAGCAGAGAGCCCAATGCGGGGCTCGATCCCAGGACCCTGAGATCATGACCCGAACTGAAGGCAGGGGCTTAACCCACTGAGCCACCCAGGCACCCCCATCCTTTTCAACATCATACTGGAAGTCCTTGTTAATGCATTCAGGCAATAAAAGGAAATAAAAGGTATACAGACTGGGAAGGAAAAAACCCATCTTTGTTCATATGTGACTTTATCACCTATCTAGAAAATCCAAAAGAATTGATCGAAACAGCCCTGGAACTAAGAAGAGATTATAGCAGGGCTGCAGGACTCAGGCTAATATACAAAAGTCAATTGATGTCCTTTAAACCAGCAATGCATAAATAGAATTTGACAATAAAAACCCAGCAGCCTCCCAACATTAGCACTCCCAAAAGTGAACTGCTTTGGTATAACTCTAACAAAATATGTACGAGGTCTCTGTGAGGAAAACCACAATGCTCTGATGAAAGATATCAAAGAAGCAAATAGATGGAGAGGTAGTCCATGTTCATGGATAGGAAGACTCAGTATTGCCAAGATGTTGGTTCTTCCCAGCTCAGTCTATAGACTTGATGCAGTCCCACTGAGATTCCCAGCAAGTTATTTGTGCTATTGACAAACGGATTCTAAAGTTTATGTGGAGAAGCAAAAGATACGGAATAACCAACTCAATACCAAAGGAGAACAGGGACACCTGGGTGGCTCAGTGGGTTAAGCATCTGCTTTCAGCTCAGGTCATGATCCCAGGGTCCTGGGATGAAGCCCCACATCAAGCTCCTTGCTCAGTGGGGAACCTGCTTTGTTCTCTGCCTGCCAATCCCCCTGTTTGTGCATGCTTTCTATCTGACAAGTAAATAAAATTTTTTAAAAATGCTGAAGAACAAAGTCAGAAGACTGATGCTACCCAAGACTTACTATAAAACTGCAGTAATCAAGACAGTATCATGCTGGTACAAGAATAGAAAAGTGGGTCTATGGAATGGAATAGAGAGCCTAGGAATAGATCCTCCTAAATGATCAGATCCATCAACTGTTCTTTGACAAAAGAGCAAAAGCAGCACAATCAAGTAAAGATAGTCTTTTCAGCAAGTGGTGCTGAACAACTGGACATCCCTCCCACTTCCAAAAATGAAGGTACACAGAGACCTTACACCCTTCACAAAAACTAACTCAAAATGGTTTATAGATCTAAATGTAAAATGCAAAACTATAAAACTTCTAGAAAATACCACAGAAGAAAACCTAGATGAGCTTGGGTATGGTGATGACTTTTCTGATACAACACCAAGGGCATAATCCGTGAAAGAAATAATTGATAATCTGGACTTCATTAAAATTAGAACCTCTGCTCTGTGAAAGATGATACCAAGAGAGTGAGGAGAGGGGCACGTGGGTGGCTCAGTGGGTTAAAGCCTCTGCCTTCAGCTCAGGTCATGATCCCAGGGTCCTGAGATCAAGCCCCGCATCAGGCTCTCTGCTCAATGGGGAGCCTGCTTCCTCCTCTCTCTCTCTGCCTGCCTCTCTGCCTACTTATAATCTCTGTCTATCAAATAAATAAATAAAATCTTTTTAAAAAGAGAGAGAGAAGAGAAGCCACAGACTCAGAAAACATGTTTGCATAAGACACAACTGACAAAGAACTGTCATCCAACATATATGCAAACCTCTTAACCCTCCACAATAAGAAAAAACAAACAGGGGCGCTAGGGTGGCTCAGTTGAGCATACGACTTGGGTTTTGGCTCAGGTGACAATGTCAGGGTGATGGGATTGAGCCCTGTTGTCAGACTCCATGCTCGGCTGGGAGTCTGCTTGAGATTCTCTCTCTCTCCCTCTCCCTCTGCTCCTTCCCTTACTCTAGCTCTTTGTCACTCTTTCTCTTAAACAAACAAATAAATAAGAAAAAACAACCTCATGAATAAATGGGCTAAAGACTTGAACAGACACTTCATCGAAGAAGATATACAGGTTGCAAATTAATGTATGAAAAAAGGCTGCATATCCTATGTCATCAAAGGATTGCAAATTAAAATGAGATGCTATTACACATCTGTTAGGCCAAAATCTGGAACACTGACACCAACAGATTCTGGTGGATGTGGAGCATGAACTCTCATTTATTGCTGGTGGGAATGGAGAACGGCACTACCACTTTGGAAGACAGGGGTGTGGTTTCCTACAAAACTGAACATGCTCTTAGCACAGGATCCGGGGGTTGCACTGTTGATATTTATCCAAATGAACTGAAAACTTATGTCCACTCAAAAAACCTGCCCATAGGGGCACCTGGGTGGCTCAGTGGGTTAAGTCTCTGCCTTCGGCTCAGGTCATGATCTTAGGGTCCTGGGATCGAGCCCTGTGTCGGGCTCTCTGCTCAGCAGGGAGCCTGCTTCCTCTCTCTCTCTCTGCCTTCCTCTCTGCCTACTGTGGTCTCTGTCTGTCAAATAAATAAATAAAATCTTTAAAAAAAAAACCTGTCCATGGATGTTTGTAGTTGCTTTATTCATAATTACCTAAACCTGGAAGCAACCAAGAGGCCCTTCAGTAGGTTCATGGATAAAACTGTGGTACATCCAGAGAATGGAGTATTATTCAGTGCTGTCAAGACATGAAAAGACATGGGGGACCTTTAAACACACGTTACTAAGTGAAAGAGGCCAATCTGAAAAGGCTACATACTGTGTGGTTCCAGTTATATGACATTCCGGAAGAGGAAAATCTATGGAGACAATAAAAAGATCAGTGGTTGGCAGAGCTGAGACTGGGGAGTATGAGAAGAAAGACCACAGGGGATTTTTAGGGCAGTGAAAGCCTTCTAGGATATAATGATGCGTATCTGTCTATGCATTTGTCCAAACAGGGTAGAATGGACAATTCCAATAGTGAACCTTCAGTGTTAATGATGGACTCTGGGTAATAATGATGTATTCATGTGGGTTCATCAGTTGTAACAAACGTACTCCTCTGGGGAGGGAGGCTGACCATGCATATTTGGGGCCAGGGAGTATATTGGAAATCTCTGTACTTTCCATTTTGCCATGACCTTAAAACTGCTTTAAAAAAAATTAGGTACTGCTCTAAAAAAATTAAGACCTTTAAAAAAAATTGTCAAAGGAACTCATGCTGACAATTCCCAAAGAAATATACTAATTCCCAAGAAGCACATGACAAAATATTCTCCATCATTAGTTATCAGGAAAAAAACAAATGAAGTACACTTTTAAACCAGTAGGCTGACTGAAGTTTAAAAGATTCAGTGGAGAAACTGGAAATCTTACACTTGCTTATAGGGATGTAAGGTGGTAAAATCGCTTTGGAAAGTGGATTGTAAGTTCTCGGAATGTTATAAAGACACACCCTGTAATGTAGCAATTCCACTCCTTGGTTATTGATCCAAGTTAAATGAAAACATGTCCATTGAAAGGCTTATACAGTAATATTCATAACAATTTTATTGATCATAGCAGAAAACTTAAAATCACCCAGTAGCCGTCAGTAGATGAGTGAGAAAAACTGTGGTGGTATATTCACTTAACGAAATCATACTCTACAGTGAAAATGAATTGGTGATACATGCAGTGACATCTCTGGTCCTCACACACTTTATGTTGAACTAAAGAAGACTGAGAAAAGAGGGCATAACATGTAATCCCATTAAAAAGAGTTCTAAGGGCACCTAGAGTTCTAGGTGGCTAGTTAGTTAGGTGTCTGAATCTTTTTTAAAACTTACTTATTTTTTCAGAGAGAGAAGGAGAGAGAGCGAGCAAGCACAGGCAAGGAGAGTGGCAGGCAGAGGCAGAGGGAGAAGCAGGCTTCCTGCTGAGAAAGGAGCCCGATGCGGGACTCGATCCCAGGACGCCGGGATCATGACCTGAGCCAAAGGCAGCCACCTAGCCAACTGAGCCACCCAGGCGTCCCAAGGTGTCTGAATCTTGATTTCAGCTCAGGTCATGATCTCAGGGTTGTGACTTTGAGCCCCTCACCAAGCATGGAGCCTGGTTAAGATTCTCTCTCTCCCTCTGCCCCCCCTCCCAAAAGGAAGTTTGAAAAAGACTAAATGAATCTGTGGTGATAGGTAAGGTGATATAAATTAGATCCCCAGTTCCTTTTGGGTGAGTGTGGAGAATGGGATTTACCAAAGTGTTCCAAGAGCACTTTCTGGGATGAAAACAACAACAACAACAACCCAAAACGTTTTATATCATGTTTGGAGTTGGTTACATGAAATTATGGAGTTGCTAAAAGTCCTCAAACCATGTACTTAGAATCTCTGTATTTTATTGTGTATAACTTTACATAAACTACATAAAGTTGACAAAAATTAAAGGATTATGAGAGAAGGGGTGCCTGGGTGGCTCGGTGGGTTGGAGCCTCTGTCTTCAGCTCGGGTTGTGATTCCAGGGTCCTGGGATCGAGCCCCACGTTGGGCTCTCTGCTTGGCGGGGAGCCTGCTTTCCCCTCTCTCTCTGCCTGCCTCTGTGCCTACTTGTGATCTCTGTCCAATAAATAAATAAAATCTTAAAAAAAAGGATTATGAGGGAAAAGGGAAGATGAATGATGTTGAAATTGGTAGAAATTATAACAAAAAATTCAATAATTCATTAAGAGATCAATTTCAAATAGAAATAATGAGCAAGAGATTCTCGGGTTATTGATAATGTAAATGATGATGAAGGATGAGTCGTATGATCAAACTGGAGAAAGTATTGACATTTTAAAAAAGATTTATTTTAGAGAGAGAGAGTATTCGAGCAGGGAGACGGTTAGAGGGAGAAAGAGAATCTCAGACTCCCCACTCAGCATGGAGTCTCACGTGGAGCTTGATCCCAGGACCCTAAAATCATGACCTGATCTGAAACCAAGAGTCAGACCCCCATCTGGCCACCCAGCCGTGCCAGAAGTACTGAAATTCTTTAAAAAAAAATTTTTTTATTTATTTGAGAGAGAGTGTATGTGTGAGAGGGTACAAGCACGCTGGGGTGGGGGTTTGTGGAGGGGCAGAGGGAGAGGGAGAAGCAGATTCTCTGCTGAACAGGGAGCCCAACACAGGGCTTGATTCTGGGACCCTGAGATCATGACCTGAGTGGAAGGTAGATGCTTAACCGACTGAGCCACCCAGGCACCCCAAAGTATTGAAATTTTGACATAAAATACTGACATATGAAAAGTTACAATATGTTTCCAAAGATGAGAACATCTATGACAACCTTGTAATAATGTGTCATCAATTTTAAATATTTAGACTCAGTCACTACATCAGAAACTATGTGCTCTGGAATCTTACAGGTCATATGTGAAAAATAAAAGTTGGTAGTAATTTTGACAATCCTAAATATTTACATGACATTTTCAGATGGAATCATTAATTTGAAACTTTTATGAACTTTATTTTTTTTTAAAGATTTTATTTATTCATTTGACAGACAGAGATCACAAGTAGGCAGGGAGAAAGAGGAGGAAGCAAGCTCTCCAGGATGCGGGGCTCGATCCCAGGATCCTGGGATCATGGCCTGAGGCCAAGGCAGAGGCTTTAACCCACTGAGCCACCCAGGTGCCCCTCTTCTTTTTTTATTTAAAGATTTTATGTATTTATTTGAGAGAGTGCACGTGCACACAGAGTAACAGGGCGAAAGAGATTCCCCACTGAGCAGAGAGCCCCACGCAGGACTCAGTCCCAGGACCCTAAGATCGTGACCCGAGCCAAAGGCAGATGATTAACTGACTGAATCATCCAGACACCCATCCCTATTCTTTTTTTTTTTAAGATTTATTTCTTATTTGAGGGAGAGACACAGATGGAGGGAGGAGCAGAGGGAAAGGAAGGAGAGAGAGAACATTCTTCTCCAGCAGACTCCCTGCTGGGCACAGAGGCTGACTTGGGGTTTGATCTCACAACCCTGAGATCACTTTAGCCAAAATCAGGAGCCTGACGTTTAACCAATTTAGCCTAAGATTTTACGTGATCTCAGCACCCAGCGTGGGGCCCAAACTCACAAGCTCAGATCAGGGGTTGTGTCCTCTACTGACTGAGCCAGCCGCGCTCCCCAAAACTTTCATAAACTTTTTTTTTTTTTTTTAAGATTTTATTTATTCATTTGACAGACGGAGATCACAGGCAGAGAGAGAGAGGAAGAAGCAGGCCCCCCGCGGAGCAGAGAGCCCGATGCGGGGCTCGATCCCAGGACCCCGGGACCATGACCCGAGCCGAAGGCAGACGCTTTAACCACGGAGCCCCCGGCGCCCCGAAACCTTCATAAACTCTTAATAAAATTTCGCGTCCTCGCGAGAAAGAGACCGCATTCCCTTTGTGTTCGCTGTGGAGCTCGAGCTCCGACCGTGAGGTCGAGGCACTTGAAGTGCGTGAGGCAAAAACACACAATTTTAGCAGCGCCGCGCTGGAAGTCTGGTTTCCGGGCGGGGTTTCTCTTCTCAGGGGCCTTTGTCTAAAAACGTCCTTTGTGCCAGTCGCTCCAGCTAACGGTGTTACTCCCGGGGTCCCTCGACGGCGGGGGCTGCCCGCCCCGCAGCGCGCCCCGGGCCGGGGTGTCCCGCGACACGGCGTCGCGGTCAGAACGTGCGGGAAGGGCCGCCCGCGGGCCGAAGAGCGCCGCGGCCGGGCCGAGGGGCTCACGGGGCCTGGCGGCGGCAGGAGCCCGTGAACCGGGCCCCCTTCGGTCTGCGGAAGCCCCCGCCTCGCGACCCCACGCAGCCGCTCGCAGGCCCGCCCCCGCCCAGCCTCCCGCCCAGGAAGGGAAGCCGCGGGCCCGCTCGGCGCCTTCCGCGAGACGCCGGGTCCGCAGCGCAGGCGCGACGCCGGCGCCGAAGGAGTCTCGGCCGTCGCTTCGCGGGGACACGCGCGCCCACGCGTGTAACGACTGCGACCGTGTAACGGTCCTGGGCGGGGGAGGGGCGGCACGAAGCCTCGAGAGTCCAGGCGGGTAACGGTCGCGCCTCGCGCCGTCGCGCGGCCCGGGGACGGTTCCGGGGCCACAACGGCCGCGCGGGGGGAGGGGCCGCCGAGCCACGCCCCCCGCCGGGCGGGTCTTCCCGGCCGCGCACGCCCCCCGCGCCCACTCAGTCTTCGCGGACGGCCCCTGCGCGGAGGCAGCCGCTCCCGCCTCCGCCGTGCGAGGGGAGGCAGGTGGACGCCCCGTCGCCCTCCGAGGCCGGGGAAGGCGGTCAGAACCGGGCGGGCTTCCCGGAGGTGGCTGCTGCTGTCTCCACAGCGCTTCGGGTATCCTTTCTGTAGCCTAAGGGGTCTCTCCGCCCCCAAAGTAGGTGCTGATTACGTATTGTTATATTTTAGGTATTTAAAGGCGATCAAAAAGAGGAAAAAAGTCTTTCTCGATCTGTAGCACACCTGAGGCGCTGAAGCACCTGAGGCGCTGAACAGAGAAGACAAGGGACGGAACCAAAAAGGCAAGAGCGTAGGAGCCCGAGCCCCTCGGGCCTGGGGACCGGCGTGCGGCTCTTACGGAAGCAAGTCCTGGGCGGGGCTGCGTTCATTGCTCCGCAGCTAGTCCCCGCCCTCCGCAACACGGACGCTCTCCATTGGCCGAGCCCGGAAGCCCGGAAGTGGCGTCAACCTCGCGGCGGAGCCCGAGTGCGCCTCTTCCTTACACCCCGCCCCTCAGCGCACCAAAACAAGCCCGCCGCAGTCGGGGCGGGGCCTGCGTTGGGCCGTCGCCGCGCGCACGCGGGGGGGGCGGGGCTTTCGCGCGCGGCGCCCCGGGGTTGGGCGACCGAGTGGGGACGGAGGCGCCCGTGTGTGGGCCCCGTATCCGCCCTCGCCCGACTGTTGGGCCGAGGCATGGAGGTGGGCTAGCGGCCGACGCGAGGCCGAGCGGGGTGAGGACAGCGACGGGCGCGAGGCCGCGACCCGGCGGGCGTGAGCGCTCGTGCGCGACTGGTGCGCGCGGGGCTGCGTGGAGTAACCGCCGCGGCGCGAGAGGCCGGGGCGGGTGGGGGAGGGGCGGCGCGCGCGGGGCCGCTTCCCTCAGGAGGGCCGCGGCGCCGGAGGCGGGAGCAGCCCGCGGGCGCCGCCTGCAGCCCGGGGTCCCGGGCGTCGGGACCCCCGCCCGCCCTCGCCGTCGTCTCCTCTGCGGTCTCGCGCGAGCTGCCTTTGGTCTGGCCGCTGCGTAGTTTCCTCGGGGAGCCGTCGGGGGCTCGCGGGAGACCGCCTCCCCCTTCCGGAGAGAGTGCGGGTGCCGGGTGGGCCCCTCCGGCCTGCAGGCGCCGGCGGCCGGCGGAGGGGCTCGGTCCGCCTCCCGCCTGCCGGCGCTGCGAGGGGCCGAAGACGCGCTCGGCCCGGCGGGAACCCGGCGCGGGGCTGGCGGCCCGAGGGCTCGCTCACCCGCTCTCCGGGGCTGGCGGGTGTCGGACGCGGTGCCCCGCCGGTGCCCTGCGGAGTCGGAGGCGCACGCACCGCGTTCGCAGCGCTGCCCCGGCCGGCCGACCTCCCCGGGCCCGAGCCGCCTGGCCGACCGGTGCCGTCCGCCTGCACTTCCCAGCACTGACGAGGACGTTTTCTGTCTTACTCAGAAATGCTTGTGGGGCCAGAGTCTGGGTCTGTGTGAGTGCTCGTCCTCACCCGCTCCCCGGTAAGCCTCGGGACCTCGGCCGAGGGCCACTTCTCTGTAGGCCACCAGCCCAGGTAATTATTTCTCAGAGAAACGTTTAGGGCCCTTTCCCGTCCCTTCGTGTGTGTGAAGCCCTGGAGTAGCAGCCTCCCCGACGGGCGGGGGTGGGGAGGGGGAGGCCGAAGTGCCGGGCCCGAGAGGGCCGCCGAGAAGTCCTCGCTGGCAGACGCGAGAGGATGCGCCTGTGAGCCCAGGGCTGTGGTGACACTCAGGGTCCCCGGCGCGCAGGAAGCTCTCAGATGTTTTTATCAGAATCACTGGGGACGTTCCTTTAAAAAACGGAATCTGAATTTTACTTCTCTCCTCTCTTAGTTCCTTTGGTGGCTCCGGTGTGCATTTCGGGTGAAGAACCAGGCAGAGGGATGAAAGGCGGATGTTGAAGGCAGTTGAAGGAGCTTGTACAAAGGCAGGGGATGCCACATACCAGGAAGCGCGTTCGGAGGAGCAAGGGAGGGAGAGTAGCAGGAAATGCCAAAGCCAGGTTAGGGAGGCCTTCCGTGGGGACGTCAGGAATTAGAACTTTATCCCAGATCAGAATGCACAACTCGGGTTTTGGTGTGCCCTCCAGCCGCATTTCGGATGAAGAATTGGTGGTGGATGAAACCAGAGGCAGAGATGCTTAGGCTTCTGCAATCCGCCCAGATGGTGAAAACATACTGATTCTACTCAGGCGGTGGTGGCGCCACTGAGAATAAAGTGCAGATACAATAAGGGAGATGGACTTGACGGAATTCAGGAAGACGGGGCTCAGGGGAGGGAGAAGGTAGGATAATCACCAGGTAACTGATGTGAGCACTGAAGGGATCCTACTGTCAGCACACAGGGTGAATGACAGATTTAAGGGAAGGGTCTCACTCTGTTTTGACTTTGCGGTGGCTGTCAGGTGAGGTTGGCTTCGTGCGGTTGGATGTTGACTAGAAACTGTAGGTTAGGTTAGGCTGTCGCTGATGGAGTGGCTCCGTTAGAGTTAATCATCACACAGAGTGGTACCTGCATCCTCGGTCCTTGGGTGGCTTCATTAGGTGGTAGTGGAAGCGTGGTTTGAATTAGGTCACTCAGGAAGAGGATGTCGGGTGAGGAGTGCTGAGGCAAGCCTTTGGATACTCGGGAGAAAAGAAGTGATTGTGAAGGAGATGAGGTGGAGGAAGTGAAAGGAGATTGGTACGTCGTCGTAGCTGAAGAGCGGATGGTGGGCATTCCGTATGCTTCAGGGCAGGCGAGTAAAGAACGTCTGGGATTTGCCAAGACAGATTATTAGGGACTCTGGGAAGACACGCAGTGAAATGTGAGGGTAGAAGCCAGATTGCCAAGGAGTTGAAGTGAATCTAGATTACTTTTTCAAGAAGTTTAGCTGAGAAGGGTAGAGGGAAGTGGTTGCTCTTTGAAGTTTCTGGCCAGCGAACAGTGAGAAAGGTATCCCCAGGGCAAGTCTGGGAAGTCGGTGAAGCATCCTGTATTTCTGACAAATCCGCTCTCTTTCTGGAGGTGCCCAGAGAGCGGCTCTTATTTCTGTTCTGCAGTTAGAGGGGTCCCTGGACACCACTGTCTCTGACTCAGTAATGGTTCCAAGCAGTTAAAATCGACAAAATCAACAAAACTGACTTTCAGAAGACCTGAGTTGTGCAAAAACTTAACAGGATTTATGGCCATGCATCTGCTATTTTCCCTTAAAAGAAACACGATAGACCTTATTTAGGTTTTTTTGGCGTAGGTATCAGGCCAGTGATGATTTTAGATTTGGCGACATAACCACCTATTTATGGCCTTTTGAGAGGAATCCTAGAAACTGCTTCTGTTGCTGTCATGCTCTGTCGCACTGTTTTCTGTATTCTAGAGCCCATGGCATTCATCTCTTACATGACAAGCGAGAAAATTTAGTTCTGCTTTCTGGGGTATGGAAGTAGGCTAGCTTTCTGAGTGAAGTAAGACTCCTTAATTTTCTTAACAGAAAGGGTTTTTTTGTTGTTGTAAGTGTTAGTTATTTTAAAGTTATACCAGTTTATTTGTACTTCAGATCCTTAATTTTTCCATGGTTTTGATTGACTGCACAAATCCTGCTTGACACAACTGATGATGTTTGAGAAATTTCCAAGGAGTTTCACTTTCTATTCTCAGATCTTAGATCTTCTAAGTTCACGCCCCACTTTGAATGAGATCACCGGAAGAAAACAGCTTCTTCAGACTTTGAACTTCATAGTATTTATGTTACTGGTGTTTTAGGTATAAGGAACTCTTCCTTGAATAAAATAATTTTATATTCTGCAAAACCACAGTATCCATTGTTACTTGGTATTCCCTAGTTTGCTGCACACGGGGCAGGATGTAGGATGTAATTGAATTAGAATTAGGTCAGGAAAGAGTAGGACTCTCCAGCTGAATTAGCATACTTTGTCTATTTTTCAAGTGAGGACTGTGTAACTCACATTCTTTTTATTTATTTATTTTGCTCTGGTTTTTTGGAAGCTTCTAATTTAGGACTTAGTGAAATTTTCTTCTAAATGAATTTTGATTTCTACTTTTTAATGTCCTTTTCTGTATGTTTTCTAAATGTCCCTTTTTATACGTCCTTTTCAGCTTTAATGTTGAAAGTCACCCTGAGCTCTTTACAGAAGTGTGAAGAAAGCATAGTTAGTACTTCAATAAATCTAAAAAATTCACAAGACAAATGCATGTATTTGATTTTACTTACGTATTTATATGTAATTCTTCAATCAATGATATGAGAAGAAAATAAGGAAAGAAATTTTTAAAAATCAGCTTATTTTAGGAATTGGCAGTATGCCAAAAAGCCCTCAGCAGTGAAATACACTTTATATCAAGATGTCATTGATTTCCTGTTAGCAGAGATTTTTCACTCTTGAGTTTTAGGATGATAATGCATTCAAAAACATCACACTGCCGGGTTTCTGTATCTAGATATTCAGTGACTTGGCTGTGTTTCTTTCTTTCTTTCTTTTTTTTTTTTTTTTAATTTCTTTTCAGCGTAATGGCTTTGTTTCTTAATCTTTTATTGTTCCATTTCCCTCCCTGAAAAGAAATGTTTTAGACATTTCTTTCCTTTGAATAGCCCATGAATTTTAAACCACCAGTACATTATATATTTCTTTATGGACTTTATGTATGTATGTCTGTGCTTTACACATTAAAAAAGTTAGGACTTTTTTATGTCCCGCTAACCAGTTTTCATCTCCTTGAGGATGGTGTCACGTCCAGTTATGAAATGGGCTTAGTTGTTAGTGTATAGTTTACAGTTGGGTTTGCATCATGTTTCCCATAATATAGGATGATATATTCGTTGGATAGTTAGTTTAAGGTCAGATTTCCTTTTTTCAGTTCTTATTATGTTAGTCACTATACAGTACGTCATTAGTTTCTGGTGTAGTGTTCCATGATTCATTGTTTGCGTGTACACCCGCCATCTCCACCCCTCTACAGCCCTCAGCTTGATTCTCAAGAGTCCATAGTCTCTCGTGGTTTGTCTCCCCCTCTGATTTCCCCCCTTCATTTTCCTCTTCCTTCTCCTGATACCCTTCATGCTATTCCTTATGGTCCACAAACAAGTGAAACTATATGATAATTTTCTCTCATTTCACTTAGCATAATCTCCTCGAGTTCCCTCCATGTTGATGCAAATGTTGGGTATTAATTCTTTCTGGTGGCTGAGTAATATTCCATTCAATATGTGGACCACATCTTCTTTATCCATCATCTGTTGAAGGGCATCTTGGCTCTTGCCACACTTTGGCTATTGTGGCCATTGCTGCTATGAACATTGGGGTGCAGATGGCCCTTCTTTTCACTACATCTGTATCTTTGGGGTAAATACCCAGCAGTACAATTGCTGGGTCATAGGGGTAGCTCTATTTTTAACTTTTTGAGGAAACTATACTGTTTTCCAAAGTGGCTGTACCAGCTTGTATTCCCTTAAGGTCAGATTTCTGAAGATCAGGCTTGGATATTTTTCTGGCCCAGTTCCCAGTAAATCATTTCCATATGAAAGAACACTTGCTTCATTCTTGGGTGTGGTTTTCTTCCTTCTTGCAGACTGGCTGATAGCTGTGTAGACAATTGTCACCTTGGGTTTGTCCGATGTTTTTCTCATGCGTGGGGGGCGTGGGGGGGTGGTTGTGGGTTTTCGAGAAGCATCCTACAATTGAAGTTCCTTCCTCAGTACATTCGGTGAAGGGTTATCAACTACGGTGAGGTGAGCCTTGATTACTTGGTTAAATGTGTGTTTGCCAGCTCTCCAATGTCACAGTATCTCCCTTTCCATACTCTCTTCTTTGGCGGTGAGTCAGCAAGTCCAGCCCACACTCAAGATGGGGTGGGATTAAGCTCCACCTCTTGGAACGAAGAGTATCTATAGAGTATAGGTATTATTTGGAATTCTTCTGTAAAAAAAGATTGGTCTCCCACCTTTGTTTATTCATGCAGTCATTTATTGATATCCCTGTAGACTCAGGTGCATCTATGCTGTGGGTTATAATCCACAATTACATTGTTCGTTTTCTTGATCAAATTGTTTCAGCTTTGGCCATCCAGAGCGCTTTCAGGTTGGCTGCAATTATGTCTTTGACATGCCCACATACTTTTGGATTTTGAGTTCTTTATGGTATTTGGAGGCGCCCCTTGTATTTTTAGCCATGTTTAGTCATGACACACTGTTTACTGATGGCGAGCTTCGTATGTACTTTTATATGCATTTAGTTAGGGATAAAAACATAGTATCTTATTTTTATTACGTTTCATTGGAATTGGAGATCTCTTTGGATTTTGGCCTCCCATCGAACTATATGCTAATCCACGCATTTCCATGCTGTCTGTAGTTTTGATAAACTTTCTTCATTCGTGTATCTTTATGAAAACCTTTGATGCGTTTGGTTCTTGGGGTTTCCTCCTATTCCTGGTACCGTCCTGTTACTTTGCTCTTTTTGAGACTGCTAGGGTTTGGAAAATTAATTTAGCTTAACCCTTTCACTTGAGTTTGGATGGTGGAGGCTCTGATGGTATTATACAAACCAAAAGTTGCAGATGGTCAAAATATCGTTAAATATCAAACTTAGTAGCAATAGGTTAACATTTGTAGCTAATACAGCTTACAGTGGGTTATGGGCAGCAGTTCATACACAATGTGTGCAGATTCTTATATCTGTACTTTCTAAGCCAGAGAAAGTTCTCTTGCGTTTTTGTTATTGGTATGGACTAATACTTAACGGATATTTGTATTTCCATGAATTTCTGGAAAAATGTCTTCTAAGAATGTAAAGGTCCCTGAACTTTTGACTTGGCTCCAGTACATCACTAGAAAACTCCAAAATCTATACGTTGAAGGCATTGACAAGTTTTTGTCTCTGTAATTTTCTACCCATACCACACAGTTTTGAGCTTTCTTTATAGTACAGTTGTGTATTGCATGATGTTTTTTACTAACAGTGCTTTTGTTTCATCATACTTTTTATGTGTCAAAGATAACGTTTTTAAGAGTGGGCTCAGATTTGAGGTTGGGCAGTAATTGATAAGCTGGCCAGCAGGACTTTCTCGGTGTGGTGGAGGCACATTTTAAGTTGGAGAGGAGAGTCCCACAGAAGAGGCCTGAAGTGTTGTTACTTTTCTTCAGTGTTTAGAGGTTGTCTTTTCTGGATGCAGGTGCAGAATGAGCACATGTTGTTGGTGTACGCCAGGTGGCACTTCCACCGTTGACTTCTTGCGGCGCTATGCATCCAGGACTCACTCCGGCGAGTTTCAAACAGCTGATGAAGACCTCTGCTACTGCTTAGAGTGTGTGGCCGAATACCACAGAGCAAGGGATGATTTACCATTCCTGCATGAGGTAATTTACATCTGAGGGACAGTACTTTTCAGAGCTTGGTAACAACGAAGAGGAGAAGCCTCAACTCTTTTGGAAACACTCAGGAAACAGGATTGATGGATGGAATTGAATGGAAACCTAAAGCAGAATTTTAGGATCCTTCACTTTTAGTTATTGTGATATAAAACAGCCTTAAGAAATGACGTATGGGTTTTTTTCAGTTTATGTTTTTAAAAAAAGTCTGTATATTTGGCAGTGTTACTTTCATGTATCTGAATGGCTTGGGTTATTTCATTGGTTGATTCCTTTTTCTTTTTTCATTTTTTAATGGGTGAATGGTATAAACTTTTAAGAGTATGTTTGCTGGTCATAGTAACCAAAGTGGAACGTATAATTTAAAACATGTGGCTTTGACTATTTGGTTTATTACATGAAAAACAGCCAGATTGTAGAGTTATGTATGGATATATAGAAAGGAGGAGAGGTTGATTACTTACTAATCTGTTGAGAAAACCTTTGCATTTACAGAGTTTCCTAGTTATGAACCTAACCAGTGTCTTTATGCTAAAGCTAATGTTTTAAGGTGGGTAGCTATGGCTGGACTGTGGAAGTGAAGACAGAGAAGGCCTGATCATGCCTTTGACAGAGATACTTCAACTTCTCATCCCCCCACCTCTTTGGGGGAGTGGGCGTGGAACCCAACTTAGGGCTTAAACTCACAACCCTGAGATCAAGAGCTGGAGGCTTAATCAGCTGAGCCATCCAGCCTCTACATCATTCCCTTTTGATAAGGGATGTTGAGATACTTATAGCAAAACTCGGTGGTACACATCTCAGGTTGTATGAACTCATATCTTAAAAGTGGCCTTGTTTAATGACTGTTTTCTTCAAATCTAATGTGATATTTACTATTTCTTTAAACTTCTGTATTTTTTTTTTTTAAAGATTTTGTTTATTTGACAGAGAGAGAGAGAGATCACAGTAGGCAGAGAGGCAGGCAGAGAGAGAGGGGGAAGCTAGCAGGATTCCTGCTGAGCAGAGAGCCCGATGTGGAGCTTGATCTCAGGACCCTGAGAGCATGACCTGAGCCAAAGGCAGAGGCTCAACCCACTGAGCCACCCAGACATTCATAAATTTCTGTATTTTAATACTTAGAAAGCTTTCTAAAAAGACCATGACATCCAGTATTCTGTTGATAATAAGGTATAAAGCACACCACCCATTTTCCTTTTTCTGTAGGTTTTATGGGAATTAGAAACCTTACGTCTCATAAATCACTTTGAAAAATCCATGAAAGCAGAAATTGGAGACGATGATGAATTGTATATAGTAGACAACAATGGAGAGGCACAGCTGTTTGACTTTACTGGCCAAGACTTTGAAAATAAGCTTCGAGTTCCTCTTCTTGAAATACTGAAATATCCTTATCTGCTTTTACATGAGCGTGTTAGTGAGTATCATGAGTGTTCTACACGTTTTATCAGTCTTTTTTTTAAGAATTGTAAAGGCTTAGTTCTATCTGTATTGAAAATCTGTTTGTTAAACACATAATTAGGATACTTCATACTTTTTCCCAACAGTTTAGTATGCAAGTTTCCAAACATACAGAAAAGCGAATGATACGGTGAACACATACGTACATCATGTAGGTTCTACAGTTGCTAAAGTCTTGCTGTATTTGCTTTATCACACATTTACTCACCTGTCCTTTAGTTAATTTTCATTCTTGTAATTTGTCTGTAGCATGTAGCAGAGTTTCTCAGCATTGGCATAGTGACATTTTGGACTGGGTACTTCGTCATTGTGGGGCTGCGCTGCCCACTGTAGGGTGTTTAGCAACATCCCTGGCCTCTATCCACTAAATGCCAGTAGACTCCGCTCTTCCCACTGCCCCTGTTGTGATGACAGCCGGACTGTTGCCACATATTGCCAGATGTCCCTTGAGCGTTGAGGGCAAAACTATCCATGGTTGAGAACTACTGGTTTGTAGTAATTTTCACTAATGACTACAGTGTGGTATATTATGGTTGCCTAGATTTGGGTCATTTATATTTGCATTTCTTAGTATGAATTTCATAAAAATGAAGACATTTTTGTGATCTAACAAAATAGCCATACCTCCCCCCACACACCAAAAAACAATAACTTTAAGCTACCTAGTATCTAGTCCATATTCAGATTTTCCCAGTAGTTGGAAAATGAGGTTTTTGGCTGGTTTGTTTAAATAAGAATCCGTTCAGGGACCATATATTGCCTTGGTTCATATTTTGTACGTCTCTTTGAATGCAAAAACAGTCGACCTGTACACATACACAAATTTATTTATTTATTGCCATAACCTTGACTTATTGAGATCATATAGTTACCCTGTAATGTATAATGCACTTTCTGGATTTTTTAGATTGTTTCCTTGTGATGTTATTTAACTTCTTTATTCTCTGTATTTTCAGCACACTGAAAAGTAGATCTAAAAATTTGTTTACATACATCAATTCCTTCTAAATAAGTTCTAAATAATTAGGTTTTAAAATTCTAACAAGTCTGTTTTCAAGCATTTATTAATGGATACGCTGTTCAAGAAAAGTACATAAATGTTGATTTTTCACCAAACACACCTGTATAGCCAGCACCCAGATCCAGAAACAGGCCATCAATACCCAAGTGCTTCCTTCATGCTTTTCCTGTTATCATCACTGTTTTCCAAAGCTAGTCTCCATCACTAACAATATCCTTTGAAGTTTGAGAAAGTAGAGTTGATTCATTAGGTGGGGTAGATTAGTAGGAGTCTATTCAGGACACTTCTGAAAGGGTACTGTAGAGATTTCCATAAAGCAGCAGGAATCAGAACAGTGCAAGTATGGCTCGACTTGTGGAACAGCATCGAGTCTGGAAATGAACCAACCATGTTTGGGAAGCTTGTTTGATAATGGTAGCTTTTCCAACTAGTGAAGAAAGTGGATTATTCAATAAATCAGAGTAGGACAAAATAGCCATTTGGGGGGAAAGCTCACTTTATCACTAGTGCTAAACAAAGTCCGTGTGGATCAAAATGTAGAATCCTAATGGAACTGGACTTATATCCATACTTCTAAGAAGATACCCTGTGGATATAATTACGCCAAGTAGAAAAGAAGTATATATCAGTAAAGTCAGGGTACTTTATAGGAACACACGATGATCAGTCACACTGAGTTAGGCTTTTAGATAGGTAAATACTGTTACGTGATCAGCATTTTTAATGCCTCATTAAAAAAAAAACAACAAACTTGATTTACTCAGAGAACAAAAGAGCCAGATTTAGGAACTCTTGGTAAGCTAAGATCTATGTCTTTATATTTACTGTGTTACTTTTTCTGTTTAGATGAATTATGTGTTGAAGCACTTTGTCGGATGGAACAAGCTAATTGCTCCTTTCAGGTTTTTGACAAACATCCGGGCATCTATTTGTTTTTGGTCCATCCCAATGAAATGGTGAGTCTGAATGGTAGCAATGAAAGGACATATTTTTTGCACATATAAATAGCTGTAATAGAGGGTTTGGGTATATATTTTGTTTAAAATATTAAACTGTTAAAAATGAATAATCACCCCCCTCAAAAGGTAAATGTTTCTGTGGAGCAGCAATGGAGCAGAAACACTGAGCGATAGATGGTGGAAACCTGTAGGCCTGGGTGGCTTTAGGTAGCCGGCGATAGTTTGTCAGGATAACAGGAATTCCAAGTATACTCCAGGCAAGGCAAAGGACCAGTGTCGAGGCCTGTTCTCAACATAAAGGTCAGACTTCCCCGCCTGTGAAAGAAAATGGACAGAAAGTAAAGTCAGGTGCCCTCCGGGCCTGGCCTTTTTTTACACCTGCATAGCAGTAGAGGAAGCGGGTCCAGCCAAGCCCCCAGGACCTGGGCGAAGCCCCCACAGGCTTTGTGACCGAGTCTGCAATGTCCCTTAAGTGACCAGTGGTTGGGAGTCTTGAGCTGCTGGTGTGAGACTGTCGAATGAAATCCTTAACAAAGAAGAATTCAGAAGATGTTGTCAGGAATATATGAAGTTGATTGAATACTGTGATAAAGTTCATTATTTAAAGAAAAACTAAGTTCAAGGAAAGTGAAAACTTGGACTAGGTGGTATCAGTGTGATGAGGTTTGCAGGCAAGGAGACCAAAGAGGTGAGAGCGTGCATGCTCGGTTCTTATCTGGTTAAGGGCAGAGCTAGGTAGTGAATTACCTTAAATAATGAATTTATATAGAAAATGCTTTAAAAGAAATAGAAGAAGTTCATACATACAAACAGGATTAAAAATATCAGTATTTAATATAAGTGGGCTGAATTTGTCAGTTAAAAGAACAAAGTCCATGTAGCTCCTAAGACAAACGCTTAAAACATAGGGTGCAAAAAGGTTGATGTAGGAGTTGGAAAAACAGCTAATCGGCAACTACTGACCTAAACAAAGTGGTGAAGCTATTGTAATAACAAATAAAATAGACATTTGGATAAGGATGGATAAGGTTATTACATAATAAAGTAATTGAGTTCAAGATCAGAGAGCATTTTTAAACAATATGCTGGTTAAAATAGGCTCAAATAAGTGATGCATTTATTTGTAGAACTATAAGAAGGGATAGTAAACTCATCATTGTAAAAGATTTTCATGTCCTCATCTTTAGTATTGAATCAGTAGGCCAATAAAGACCTCAGTGAGTAAGGGAGTATGTATACAAGGTAGTTTACAAACGTAACCTAATGAGTATATAAGTGAACTGGGCATCTAACCGTTTTTTTCAAGTATACGTTGAACATGACAAAAGTGAGCAATACCAAGCCATGATAAATGTTTCAGCGCATTTCAAGGACTACCATGATCTCTGATCATTAACACAATTTAGATAGAAGTTAATGAAAAGATAACGTTTTGAAATTAACACATGCTAAAGAAGAAATCAAGACTTAAGAATACCCAGAATTGAATCATAATGATGATGCCACATAAAAAAATTACAGGATGTAGTAAAAGGAAGTGCTTTCAGGGAAATTTATAACTTGAAATAGTTATGGAAAAGAAGAAAGCCTCAAAATTAGTGAGCTGATTATTCAGAATAGATTATCCTGATTTTATGATGTCCTTCCAGAAAAGGAATACTCTTTTTTTTTTTTTTTTTTTTTAAAGATTTTGTTTACTTGACAGAGATCACAAGTAGGCAGGCAGGCAGAGAGAGAAGGAGGAAGCAGGCTCCCTGCTGAGCAGAGAGCCCGATGTGGGGCTCGATCCCAGGACTCTGGGATCATGACCTGAGCCTAAGGCAGAGGCTTAACCCACTGAGCCACCCAGGCGCCCCCAGAAAAGGAATACTCTTAAATTTATTCTATGAAGCCAGTAATAACGTATAAATAACAACATAATAACATAAAAACATAAAAAGACATGATAACAAAAATAAGACACCTAACACATTAAGGGTAAATTATGTCATTAATATGCAAAAATCTTAAAATATTAGAAAATCTGTAAATAGAATTTCACCTTACTGATAAGTTAAAAACTCATATGGTTGATTAGATGCAGGAAGACTATTTGATAAAGTTCAGCAACCATTCAGATTTAAAATGCTTAGCACGGCGCCTGGGTGGCTCAGTGGATTGGAGCCTCTGCCTTCGGCTCAGGTCATGATCCCGGGGTCCTGGGATCAAGCCCCGCATTGGGCTCTCTGCTTGGTGGGGAGCCTGCTTCCTCCTCTCTCTGCCTGCCTCTCTGCCTACTTGTGATCTCTGTCTGTCAAATAAATAAAAAATCTTTAAAAAAAAAATGCTTAGCAAATTAGGAATGGAAGGGAACTCTATGAGCTGATGATTTGTATCTGTAAAAAACCTAAAGGAAACATTATCCAAATTGACTGACTTTTAGTGAAGCAGTCCCTTTAAAATCAGAAATAGACAAAGGTGCCCACTATCACCACTTTTTGTAGAGCGTCAAGTTGGACTTCTGGTCAATGCAGTAAAAATTAGAAAAAAATTAGAGGCATTAAAATTTGAAAGGGAGAAGTAAAATGACATAATTTGCAACAATAAGACTATTTACATAGGAAACCCCAAAGAATCTACAAGTTTTAAGAAATAAGTGTCTAACAAGGTGATTGAAGTATTTATAGAAGTTGGTGGTATTTCTGTACACAGCCAGCCAAAAATTAATAAAGTTAAGTTTCCATTTATTACAGGTTCAGAAAATATTAATTACCCAGGAATAAATCTAAGAAAGATATGAAACTTCTACAGGAAAATCATAAAACTTAATTAACACATGAAAGAGGGGTGCAAGGGTGGCTCAGAGGGTCAAGCCTCTGCCTTCAGCTCAGGTCATGATCCCAGGGTCCTGGCATCAAGCCCCGCATTGGGCGCTCTGCTCAGTGGGGAGCCTGCTTCCCCCTCTCTTTCTGCCTGCCTCTCTGCCTACATGTGATCTCTGTCTGTCAAATAAATAAATAAAATCTTTAAAAAAAATTGAATTAGGGGCGCCTGGGTGGCTCAGTCGTTAAGCGTCTGCCTTCAGCTCAGGTCATGATCCCAGGGTCCTGGGATCGAGCCCCGCATCGGGCTCTCTGCTCGGCGGGAAGCCTGCTTCTCCCTCTTCCACTCCCCCTGCTTGTGTTCCCTCTCTCACTGTGTCTCTCTCTGTCAAATAAATAAAATCTTAAAAAAAAAATAAAATAAAAAAATGAATCGAATTAACACATGAAAGAACTTAAATAAAGAAAGAAAGACCCTGTGTTCATACATAAGAAAACTTAGATCTGTCCGTTTGCTCCAGATTAATCTATAGATTCAGAGTGTTTTTAAATAAATTTCAGCAGGGTTTTTAATATAACATGTTAAGATGTTTCTAAAATACATATATGAAGAGGAAGGATCCAAAGTTGCCAGGACATTTCTGAGAATGAGGGAGACCTACTACGAAGCTCTGATAGTTAAGATAATTAAGATAGGTAAGTCTGTCTGATGTGCAGATGGAAACTTTGGCGGGTGGAATAGAATAGAGACTCAGACACTGAGTCATTCATATTTAAATCTTTGGTATTTGATAGAGATGATGTGTCAGATCAATGGAGCAAAGGAGGACTGAAATGGAAATGATACAAAGGTATCTCTATGGAGAAAATCATATTTTTAAATCCTATCCTTAAAACATCAGGTATTTAAAAACTCTAGATTAAATGTCAAAAAGAAAATGGCCAAACTCTTGGCAGAAAATATAGGTATAACTGAGATTTTAAGGAGAGGAAAGCTTGCCTATTTTTTTGGAAAGGAAAGTTTTCATAAAAAGAAAGCACTAGGCTTTGGTTACAAAGAAAGGCTGTTAAATGTGACTATATCAAAATGAAGAACTTTTGTTTATCAAAAGACATCTTGAAGTGAAAAGACAAGTTACAAGTTGGGAGAAACTATAAGCAACACTAACAAAACCCCAAAAGAAAAATGGAAGAAGACCTTAACAGGCATTTCCCAGAAGAGGAATTTCTGTGGCTAATAGACATATGAAGGACAGTTTGACATTAACGACAAGGAAGTAGTAAGACCACAGTGAGAATTCCGTAGTGTGCACTAGTTTGGGGCTGTAGGTATCAGGATGTGGATCTGCAGAACCTCGATGGTGGTGGAAGTGCAAATTGGGGCAACATCTCAGAGATGAGTTTGGCTTCATCTGCATTTGCACGTTCCTTTGTCCTGTGATCTGGCAGTTTCCTACCTGAGTGTATATGTGAGAGACAGACTCTTGAACGTTTGTAACAGGCGGCATGCAGAAGAAATTCCATAGCACACTCCTCAGAGTTCACCAAAACCTGCAAGCAACCTTCGGTGAATAAATTGTGAAGGGTCTTCACATGGGAATATCACGCAGCAATTCAGACAGTCGACTCGAAACAAAATGGATGAATCCTGGTAATAGAACATTGTCAGTGGAATAAAGTTTCCAAAGATGATGTATAGGAGGAAACCCTTTTTATTTATTTATTTATTTTTTTAAAGAAAGATTTTATTTGTTTATTTGACAGACAGATCACAAGTAGGCAGAGAGGCAGGTGGGGGGTAGGGAGGAGAAGCAGGCTCCCCACTGAGCAGAGAGCCAGATTCGGGGCCAGATCCCAGGACCCTGGACCATGACCTGAACCGAAGGCAGAGGCTTAACCCACTGAGCCACCCAGGTGCCCCGGAGGAAACCCTTTTTATAAAGTTAAAAACAAAACCGATGTTTACAGGTAGGTACCATCACTGTATAAAAAAATAAGCAAGGGGATGAAGAACATGGTATTGGAGATGACGGTGACCTCAGGTTGGAAGGGGCAGGAAGAATGGGGGGGGGGCCAATATAGTTAGATGCGTGTTAGAGTGAAGGGACCTTAGTTTCTGTGTCGGATGAGGAGTTTATGGATACATGTTGCATTAATAATAAAAATGGGTTATGCATGGACCAATGATGAAAATTTGTCGTGAATAAAAGGTTATAGTCTTAATTCTGAGGTCTTAACTCCCTAACCCTCATCCAAAAAAGGTGTTCAAAGGAATGTTAAATTTAGATGAAATTTGGGTTTAACAGATGTATATTGAGGCATTGGGATAGGGAGTTAGAAGCTCTACCATAAAACAGACTTTTGATGGGCCATCTCTCAGTCAAAAAGGTGGTAGAAAATAATTCACTGGTGACGGAAATGTGTCTGTTTCTGAAATCTGGATGAGGAAAAAAGGTTTCCCTGGAAATTGTAACCAAAGCCCTCTCTTCATAAGAGAAGTTCCTGTTTGCCTGCTTGCTCAACGCTTGCAGAAACCATTGCAGATCTTTCCAGAGGGACACATCATCAACTGAGTCCTTGACAGATTCCCACAGTCACATCCCAACTGAAGATGGCAAAATTTTAAAACGGCAAAACCACTATGTGTGAGTAGAAATAAAAACAAGAAAGGGGACCCAAAGAACTTTAGTAGAATGATCAGACACAGAATATAAAGTGCTTCAATAAAAGAGACTTGAAAACTCATGGTCAAAAAACCGGGAATAGTTTTTTTAAAGATTAGGTTAAAATATGTAGAAATGAAACACATAAACATTTTAGGTGGAGGGCGCCTGGGTGGCTCAGTGGTTAAGCCGCTGCCTTCGGATCAGGTCATGATCCCAGCGTCCTGGGATCGAGTCCCACATCGGGCTCTCTGCTCAGCGGGGAGCCTGCTTCCCTCTCTCTGTCTTTCTCTGCCTGCCTCTCTGCCTACTTGTGATCTCTGTCAAATAAATAAATAAATAAAATCTTTAAAAAAAAAAACATTTTAGGTGGACTGAATGGCCAGTTAGGTGTGGCTGAAGAGTTAATGAATTTAGAAGACAAGCAGGCTGCTTAGAAAGCAGACAGACAGAGGGATGGAGAGGGAAAGCTGAAGGCAGGTATAGTGGGAAGACGTAATCTCCGTTTGCCCTATGTTGGCGGCGCAAAGAATCAGAATGAAGAGATGATAGTGGTGCGTTGCTTCTCAGAGTCCATGAAAAACACAGAAGCATTCTCACAGGTTCTGAGGTGGAGAAATAAAAAGCCACACCAACGCACACTGTAGTAATATTTGAGGCCACTACAGACAAAGGTTTTAAAGGAGCCGGAGAAAAGACTACCTGCGGGAGAGCTGCAGTTAGCTGCTTGGTGACAGGAATAAAACCAGGGCAGTGGGACAGTACCTTCCCCGTGCTGAGGAGTGGTAGCTGTCCGTCTAGAAACAAGTGCCCAAGAGAGAAGGCGAAACAAAGACCTTTCAAACCACCTACAGGCTCTGTGCAAAGTTGGCTTGTGCCTTTTCGCGTCGTTTGGGCAGTCCCTAGTGTTACATGACATACTGCTTTCTTGGATAAAGGCTCTTTGTGACTGAATGTTGAGGTCTGCTGTGTTCTGGGTGCAGTGTTGCATGGTTTCCAGATCTGTTAACTCGTTAAAACCTTACAGCCCACGTTTCTTAGATGAGGAAACGGAGTCAGACTTGTCCACAGTCATCAGACTAGTGTGTGGTGACCAGGGTGTATAGGTCCGCACAGACCCCCTAGGTTTGGTTTGGTTTTTTAACTGTTTGGAAAGTCCCACTTCAGAAAAATCTCGAGAATAAATATAGTAGAAAATACCTGTATCACCTTAAGCCACATTCACGAATTGCTAAGTGTCATTTGCTCTGTCATTTGCTTTTAAGTGACATGGCCTTTTTTCCTGAGCCATTTGAAAGTTGGTTGCATCCCTCAGTGTGCTTTACCGTTAAATCCGTCATGCGAGTTTCCTAAGAAGAGGCTCTTCTCTTTCTGTAAGGACAGTGTTACAGGCGTCCGTGAATCTCGCACGGACCTGGTCACGTCCATCTTCCTGTCGTACCAGGCATCCCAGTGTTGTTCGTAGCATGTCCGCACTGTGCCCCGGTATCTGGTCTGGGATCAGCTCTTACACGTATTCACGTTCCGTGAATCTCCCTTCATCTGGATTGCTGTTCCCCCAGCCTTTGTCTTTTGCGACATTTCCACAGTGTGCCATCATCCCTGCCCCTGCCCCTTTTACAAAATAGAGTGCTCTTCCCTTTGGGTCTGTCTGCTGTTTCCTCGTTGTTCAAGTCAGGCTGTGTATTGCCAGCTGGGGTGCTCCGTAAAAGTGACGTGATGTCCTTCTCAGAGTGTCCTGTACAGATGCAAGCCATAGCGTTTGCCCTTCGTGGTTATGGTAGTTTTGATCAGCCAGTCACGGCGTTGTCCGCTTTCTTCACTTTATAATTTCTGATACTTCAATATCTCTCTAAAGACAAGGACTTTTAAGAAAATCACCACACCTAAAATAATTCCTATATATATATATATATATATATATATATATATATATAAAAGATTTTATTTATTTATTATTATTATTTTTTTAAATTTATTTATTTGTCAGAGAGAGGGAGAAGAGAGCGAGCGAGCACAGGAAGACAGAGTGGCAGGCAGAGGCAGAGGGAGAAGCAGGCTCCCTGCCGAGCAAGGAGCCCGATGTGGGACTCGATCCCAGGACGCTGGGATCATGACCTGAGCCGAAGGCAGCTGCTCAACCAACTGAGCCACCCAGGCGTCCCAAGATTTTATTTATTTGACAGAGAGAGGGATCACAAGTAGGCAGAAACGCAGGTGTGTGTGTGGGGGGGAAGCCGGCTCCCCCTGAGCAGAGAGCCCGATGTGGGGCTCCATCCCAGGACCCTGAGATCATGACCCGAGCCGAAGGCAGCGGCTTAACCCACTGAGCCACCCAGGTGCCCTATTTTTTTTTTATGAAAAATTTTTATTATTTGAGAGAGTGCAAGCAGGGCGAGCTGCAGAGGGCGATGGAGAAGTGGGCTCCCTGCAGGGAGATATGGGGCTTGATCTCCTATAACTGACTGAGCCACCCAGGGACCCTTATATATTTCTGATCGTTATTTAAAATAATGGAAATTATTATCTCAGAAATGCTTTTTTAGGGTTAGTTTGTTCAAATCAGGATAAAATAAGGTCCAAGCATTGCATGTATTAATATCTCAGGTCTTTAAAATAGAGAATCCTATTTTCTTAATTAGGTTCTTGCTTCGTGTAGACAATTATCTGTTGAATGAAGTAGTGAACGTGTTATATCCTTAGGTTCGGCGTTGGGCTATCCTGACCGCAAGAAATTTGGGAAAAGTGGACAGAGATGATTATTATGACTTGCAGGAAGTTTTGACTTGCCTTTTTAAAGTCATTGAGTTGGGGCTTTTGGAAAGTCCAGACATTTATACTTCTTCTATCCTCGAGAAGGGTAAACTGATTCTTCTGCCCTCACACATGTATGATACCACCAACTACAAAAACTATTGGTTAGGTAAGTATTGTTTTACACAAATATAATGCTGTTTTTCTATAATTCTTAATGAGTTTCCTGCAAAGGAAGTGATTTCTTTGTGATCTGATCAAGGATTTCATGCTTCCCAATTTTTGTTCTGTTGTTAAAATTAACTAAGTCATTACACATCCTGTTCTTAAACACTGTTGATCCTAGAAACCATCTTTGTAAGAGGTATATGTTCAAGTATGGCAGATTTTTAATTTAAAGTGATACTGCATATAACAAAACATTATCATAGCAGTTGATTTTAATGGAGTTTGATATATTTTAAAGAGATTTTCCCATCTGTAAAATATTTCCTGGTTGAAAGAGGTAATAGCTTTGGTTTTCAGTTTTACACTGACCCTACTTACTTACTCTGAGTCTTTCAGTCATATGTCATATTTGATAGTGACGAGTACTCAGGATATGGTGATCTTAAAATTGAAGGCACCTTAGATTTGAGGAAATAAAAATTGTGTGTTAGTCGTCTTAGAAATTGTTTTCTAACCAGGTTTGTACCATTTCCTCCTTTTACTTTCCGTCTAAAGTCCTGTTACTTGGGAGCAGTTGGGTTAAACTATCTCAGACTTAAGTGTTTGAGGAACTGGATACTGGTTTGCTTCATTTTACCACTTTGTTACTCTTTTGCCAAGTAAGCCAGGGAAGGCATGAGCGCTGTGTGTTTTAATCAAATCAAGAAAACTGCCAATGATCTTACAGGTATTTGCATGTTGCTGACCATTCTGGAGGAGCAGGCCATGGACTCACTGTTGCTGGGCTCAGACAAACAGAATGATTTCATGCAGTCAATACTTCACACCATGGAGAGGCAAGCAGATGGTAAGAACCTTTATTTGCGAAATGCTTTTGAATACTGGGACGTAAAATGTTAGTGTCGTTGCAAGAATTTGGGTGTATGGTGTGGACAAAAGAGTGAATGTTTGTATGGTTAAATCACAGATTCAGATTTTTAAATTGGAAAGGGTCTTTAGAGTTTAAATTTCAGTACTTTACCTTCATAAAAGTAGAGACTGAAGCCCAGGAAAGTTAACTTACTGTTTCATGTTGAAATGCCCAGTTAGTGGTAGAATCAAGACTAGCAGATAGATATATATATATATATATTTTTTTTTCTCCTTTTTAAATATTTTTTAAATTTATTTGACAGAGATCACAAGTAGAGAAGCAAGCAGAGAGAGAGGGAGAAGCAGGCTCCCCACCGAGCAGAGAGCCTGATGCGGGGCTCGATCTCAGGACCCTGAGATCATGACCCGAGCCAAAGGCAGAGGCTTTAACCCACTGAGCCACGCAGGCGCCCCTAGCAGATACATTTCTAATGATGTGGTAGTTAAAATTGTGGAGAAAGTCTTCCCTGTCTCAGTGTCTTCCTTTTTCCTGGTTCTTCTTTTCACTCTGGTTCTCTAGGATTTCACTTTCCAGTATGGTAACTCTTAGCCAAATATGGCTTTTAAACTTAAACTAATTACAGTTAAATAAAGAATTCAGTTTTGCAGTCCCACAAGGTGTGTTTCCAGTGCTCAGTAGCCGCGTGTACCTGATAGCTACTGTATTGCCCAGGATGGGTCAAGGACATTTCCATCAGCACAGAAAGCACTCTTGAACAGTGCTGTTCAGATAGCCTAGAAAACAGTGTAAAACTTGTAGAAATATTTATTATTATACCCTCCCTTTCTTGTGCTCATGGTTGTGTCAAGCTGATGAGGAAAGATCTATACTGAATGTTTCTAATCTTTTTTTTTTTTTTAAGATTTTATTTATTTATTTGACAGACAGAGATCACAGTTAGGCAGAGAGGCAGGCAGAGAGAGAGGAGGAAGCAGGTTCCCCGCTGAGCAGAGAGCCCGATGCGGGGCTTGATCCTAGCACCCTGGGATCATGACCTGAGCCGAAGGCAGAGGCTTTAACCCACTGAGCCACCCAGGTGTCCCTGAATGTTTCTAATCTTGATGAAATAGTAAATATCAAGGGTGCCAGATCCTATGAAAGTATAATGAATATCATTTTCCCCCCACATTTACTTCTCTTTAGGCAATTCCCATGTGGATATAAGCTCATTTGTACAAGATTCTAAAAGAGCTAGGTAAATGTTACTCTTTTGGGGGGTTGGGCAAGGAGCTCATGTTCATCACAGAAGGAAGGCCAGGTGGGGAGAAGGTAGCAGGTACCTTATACAGCATATTGTCCTGGTACACCATCAGACCGGTGATGGCCTCTGTTCCATCACTCCAAGGCTGACTCTGGCTCCTGCCTGACTCTGCCTGGCTACAAGCGCTCAGGACCATTCAGAGGCATCACTGGAGGGTGTGTGGTTAGTTGAGCAGCTGGAAGGCATTCCTGACTCCTCTTATTATATATGTGCTGCCGAAGCGAGCACCCTGACTCCTCTTATGAAAAGGTTTCATACTGCTTTGTGGTGTTCCTGGAGCCTGGAGGGGGTCGGCTTGTTCCTTGGGGGCATCGGAAGGGGCGTCTCTATGGCTCCCCTGCACCCCTCTGCTGTTGGCTGGGACGCCCACATCTGCTGAGCTTCCAGTAGTGCACCTGAGCAGCTGTGGTAAGAAGCTGTGTCCTCCCCCCTGCCTTGGGAGCCGGCGCTTCTCATGGCAGTCCTGATGCTCGTCCCGGAGCCGCCTGGACCATGGCCGCCACCACCCGACACCCAATGCCCGCCTGCCCCCCCTGCCGTGTTACTTTTTGTGATCACATACATTTTCTTGCTGCATTATTCTTAAAGTTATTACTAATTCATTTACCAGTATTTACTACATTTGTAGTTCATTCCTTTGTGCCTTTCCCATACAATTCTGTCTTCTCCGTTAATCCAGCTCCCCTAACCTTCTTCAAAATGGGAGTCCTCTTTACGAAGCCTTTCATAATGGTCTTCAACTGATGACTTTGTTCCTTTCTTGAGAGCCTACTGGACATGAGACATTGTGTCAGCTGCAGGAGAGGAAGCAAGTAGAGCTTAAGAGTCCTGAGGGAAATAGAGAAGAAAGTTCTAGGTGACCAGATAAGCTATCAGTAACAGAGTGAGAGGGAGCACCTGTGTCAGAAGAGTGCTAGAGAAGAGTAAGGGACCAGGGGACGTTTGGTGTAGTAGGAGCATTTGAGCTGGGCTTGAGGAAGGACGATTCTGATGGGTGGTGCTAATAGTGAGGGCATTCTGGTTCTTGGGAAAAAGCCAGCTGTTTTTGCTGTGGATAAGGTATGATTATGGAAGTCTGAAAAATGAAGCTGAAGGAAACGGTAGAGTAGGATCTTATAAATAAGGGCATGACAGAGGACTTTGAGTTCTTGGAAGACATTAAGGAGCAGTTGAAGGCCTTTGAGTGGGGCGGTCTTTTGCCACTGCATATCTGATAGAGAAGAGAGAAAGGACTGGAGGCAAGAGCGTCTCAGTAATGGGAATTCCTGCCATTTGGATGAAAAGTAGGTAACAAAGCCACATTAAGATATGGATGAATGAAGGGTGTGTATATCTGCTTAGCCTAATATTAGCTAAGGGATTCAGTCCTTTATAGCAGTCACATGGCACACACAATTCAGATCATGCTAAACCAGTATCATGCGGCTTAGGAAGAATTGCTTTAGGTATGCAAACAGGGTGTGAGAGGTGAGTGTTTACCCAGATTATCTCAGTGTGTTCCCCATTTAAAAATTTCTTAGTGGTGTATATATAGCTTGAAAAAAATGCAAAACTAACTTTAAAGTTTACCAGGCTTTTAAAAACCTGTGTTTGGCAGCACTTTATTTTAAATTTGCTGCTTTGCTTTCAGTTTTGTTGCTACCCAGATAAAGAATGCTTTGTTCTCAGTATGTTTTAGCATCTTTTTCTGATGGTTTTGTAATCCAGCCATCACTTCATTGTGTTTCAGATGATAGTGTGGATCCTTTCTGGCCAGCATTACACTGTTTCATGGTGATTCTGGATCGCCTCGGATCCAAGGTTTGGGGTCAACGGATCGATCCTATTGAGGCATTTCAAACCATTATCAACAATGTGAGCTACAATAAAGAGATCCAGAATATACGGAACAGCTCTGTGAGGTTTGTTCAGTTATATCTCAACGAGGAAGTCTGTTGTAACTGACTTGCAATAGGGTTTTTTCCTTTTTGTTTTTCTTCATTTCAGTAATTTCTATATATTTTTACTCTT
This sequence comes from Mellivora capensis, assembly GCA_004024625.1. Classification (NCBI taxonomy): domain Eukaryota; kingdom Metazoa; phylum Chordata; class Mammalia; order Carnivora; family Mustelidae; genus Mellivora; species Mellivora capensis. The sequence goes on along the minus strand of PISX010009150.1, from coordinate 13,377 downwards.
TAAGGACCAAGTTAGAACCGGAGTCATATTTGGATGATATGGTGACTTGCAGCCAGATTGTATACAATTATAATCCCGAAAAGACCAAAAAGGTATAAAACGTTTTGAGAATTCAGATGATCCCGTATTGCCTTTGTATTGTGTAGGCGATGTTGTACGTAATTAGTTGAATTACTGATCTTACGATACATAGCTGTTCTGAATCCACTGCTGCGTAGGGGGTTTCTTTTCTTTTCTTTTCTTTTTTTTTTTTTTTTAAAGATTTTATTTATTTGACAGAGATTACAAGTTGGCAAGAGAGGCAGGCAGGGAGAGAGAGGAGGAAGCAGGCTCTCCGCGGAGCAGAGAGCCTGATGCGAGGCTCGATCCCAGGATCCTGGGATCATGACTTGAGCTGAAAGCAGAGGCTTTAACCCACTGAGCCACCCAGGCGCCCTGCGTAGGGGGTTTCTGACTGAACAGATGTACATGGGGAAAATGGGCTCTCACTACAGGGTGATACTTTGAAAAATGAAGGGCAGTTAGGAAAGGTGGAAAGGTTACAGGATGAGGGAGATTAGTGACATGACTGGAATCAAAACCTGCTAATGGAAAGAAGACCAGAGTGCATGGAGGGGTAGTCATGAACCCTTGATGTCAACATGGAACTATGTTTTCCATTTTGGGGGGGCATGTGTGTATATGTGAGCCAAAGTGGGGAAACTAGGTGATATATTTTCTTGTTTATAGCTGTGTATTAAATCCATCATGAATTCTGTTTGCTTGTCTAACGTCCGTATTTCTTTCATTTTAGGATTCGGGGTGGAGATCAGCCATTTGCCCAGATTATTGTCCTAACATGTATGAAGAGATGGAAACATTAGCCAGTGTGCTTCAGTCAGATATTGGTCAAGACATGCGTGTTCATAACAGCACGTTTCTGTGGTTCATCCCTTTTGTTCAGTCCCTCATGGATCTTAAGGATTTGGGTGTGGCGTATATAGTGGAGGTTATTCATCATCTGCACTCCGAAGTCAAAGATGTTCTCAACCAAACAGATGCTGTTTGTGACAAAGTTACTGAATTTTTTCTTCTAATTTTGGTGTCCGTGATTGAGCTGCATAGACATAAGAAGTGTCTGCATCTGCTGTGGGTTAGTTCCCAGCAATGGGTAGAAGCCGTTGTAAAATGTGCCAAGCTTCCTACCACTGCATTTGCAAGAAGTTCTGAGAAGTCATCTGGAAATTGCTCCAAAGGAACAGCAATGATATCATCTCTGTCATTGCATTCAATGCCATCGAATTCTGTACAGTTGGCTTGTGTGCAGCTGATTAGAAGTCTCCTTAAAGAAGGTTATCAGCTTGGGCAGCAAACTCTATGTAAGCGATTCTGGGATAAGCTCAACTTATTTCTGCGTGGAAATTTATCTCTAGGTTGGCAGTTGACTACTCAGGAAACCCATGAATTACAAACTTGTTTAAAGCAAATTATTAAAAACATAAAAGTCAAAGTACCTCAGTGTCACACTTTTGTGGATCTGAGTCCTGCATGTAAAAGCTCTCCTGCATCTTACGGTAAAGAAGAAAATGAACAAATAGATAGGATGTCTAATAAAGACCTGCCCTGTCTGGAAAGCTCCAGCCCAACATTTCCTAAAGAACCAATGAAAGCAGAGACATACCAGATACAAGAGAATATATTGATCAAAGCAAGTAACACTGCAGAAGAGGATAATGAGCAAAATTTTATGAAAGACTGGAAACTAGAAGATCATGTCCCAGCCGAGTCATGCATAAAGAAGAGTAGTAAAAACCTTTTCACTGAAAGAGCTCAAGATCAAGTTAAAAAAAGTACAGGGAAGCAGAAGTCTGTGAAAGAGAATTGTACTTCAAGAAATGCCCTGCAGAATTGTACTTCAAGGAATGGTCCAGAAAGGGGATGTGACAGAGGAATAATAATGTCAACACGTTTGTTAACCAGCTCTAGCACTGATTCTCTGGAGAAGGCATCCGCATCAACTGAGGATTTCTCTTTCAAGGATGATGCTCTTGGCAAAACCTCAAAATCAAAAACTAAGGCACATAAAGATGAAATCTGTGCTAAGTTATCACACGTAATAAAGAAGCAACACAGGAAAGGTACTTTGGTCAATAATACTGGTAATTTAGAGGAAAACCTGGCTGTGTCTAACATTGACAGTTCCTATTCAAGGAAAGATTCAGGAGGTCAGAAAGGGGACGGCTTCATGCACAATCTCTCTTTAGACCCTAATGGCATTCTGGATGATAAAAATGGGGAACAAAAATGTCAAAACAGTTTATTGCTGAAAAAGAAACCACTGAAGAGTGAAGAGTTAGATATTTTCTCTTCCCATGAAAACAGCTATCAAATACAGGAATGTCACGTTGATGATAAAGATTTGGTCTCATTTACGGAAATGACCAACACTTTTGTGAAGAAAACATCTCCCTTCAAAGATCCTGTGACTGTTCTTGAATCAAGAGATAAGGAAATTAGCCAGAACACTAGTCAGTTGTCTTCTCACTTGAGAGAACAGGCTCTTGGCCTAAGTCCTCAGTCTGACACCTTAACAGATTCTCAGATAGACAGAGACCTCCACAAGTTATCTTTAATAGCTCAGGCCAGTGTTATTAAGTTCCCATCAGATTCAACTCAAAAAAGCTCATCCCAGCTACAAAGGAGAGTGAAAGATGACAGAAGGTGTTTCCCGGCTGACCAGAATAATACTGGGGAAGCCTGCCGGGGCCAGATTATTATTATTTCAGATTCTGATGATGATGATGATGAAATTCTGGGTTTTGAGAGACATATTAAGCAAGATAAAATAGGCATCAAGAAAGGATGTCTGGAGCAGCATACTTCAATAGCTAGTGCGAATGTGGAAAAGAAGCTAATAAAGGAAGAGGAGACAAAGTCCCTTTTGCAGTTTGAGGAATCGGATTCTCAGTTTTTTGAGTTTGAAAGTCCACGTGAAGTGTTTTCTGTTTGGCAAGATCAGGAACCAGGCAAGAGTTCCGTTCAAGAGAATGAGAAAAATTCTTGTTCAGCTGACATGGCTGATATCACAAATGATTGGGGTTATGAAACAGATTATGTGTCTGAAGAGGTTATTAAGAAAGTAGCAGAGGGCATTGAAAAACACACAGAACCGCAGAGCAGTATTTCTGTTGGGGAATTTTGTGAAATTGAAGTAAAAAAACGTAAGCGAAAACGATTTGAAAAACCTATGGCTGAAGATCATCCAAGACCTTCACCTTCTGATAGAAATGAGGACCAGCCTGATATTCTTAGTGAGAGAAGTCTGACTGAAAATGATTTTAAAAGTGTGGACCTAAGGACAAGTCCCAGTTCAAGTGTTCAGAGAGACAGAGACACTACAGTTTCACTAAAGAAGTCTTCTCCAAAGCTTCGTACTTATTCCAAACCCATTAGGAGAGTCCCACTTTCTAAAACTCCTAAGAAAACGCATTCAGATACCAAGAAAGGGCAGAGTAAAAGTTCAAATTACTTAAGTTGTAGGACAACTCCTGCTATAGTTCCACCAAAGAAATTTCGCCAGTGCCCTGAACCAACTTCAGCGGTTGAGAAACTTGGTCTAAAGAAGGCTCCTCGTAGGGCATTTGAGTTGTCTCAGCGATCTCTAGAGTATTTAGTTCAGTTACGCGATCATGGCAAAACTGTTGGAGTGGTTGATACTAGAAAAAAGACTAAGTTAATTTCCCCTCAGACTCTCTCTGTCAAAAACAATAAGAAACTGCTGACGAGTCAAGATCTTCAGTTGCGAAGGCAGATGAGATCCAAATCACAACAAAATAGACCAGGACTTTCGGATTATGAAAGTAAAGATACTACAAGAGCAGGGCCATGTCCAGCACAGAATTCTGACATACTTGTCCCAGAATCAGATGGTTCACATTATAGTTATAAAGGAGGAACTGAGGTGGTTGCTAAAGCCACTGGGAAACAATCAATAAAATGTGTGTCTTCAGAACCAGAACCCATGAAAACAAAATATGTCTCTCAAGTGACAGATGATACTTGCCTTTTGAGTCCGCGTGCTTCTGTTGTGTTAAATGGAAGAATACCAACAAATGAAATAATTGTCTCTGCTTCGGCCGACCCCTTAGGTGGAGGTGACCCAACAGTACATCGTTTAGAGTTGGCAACTTTGAAAGACAGAGAGCTGGACTCCAACAGTGATATAGAAGATGAGAATATATTTCTGACACAGCACGATCCTGAAGATATGGATTTGTGTTCACAGATGGAGAACGGTAACGAGAAACTCATTGAAGTAACTCGTGGCAAAGATACAGCTCAGGCGGAAGAAGATTCTGTAACTCGGCCTCAGTTGGAATCTTGGAGTAGCACAAAGTGTAAGTACAAAGATTGTGTTGAAACACCGAAAAACCAGGGTGAATACTGTGCAAAACACTGTGAAGCCAAAGCAGCAGATGAAGATGTGTTTCGTAAACCTGGCTTGCCTCTTTCTGCATCTAAGCCTTCGAGACCTTCCACTGCTAAGATTTTTAGCTCAAGTAGTACTTCACGAATTGCTAATCTTTCCAAGTCTTTGGAAAGTACCTCTGCACTTCCACCAGCTCTAAAAAATAAGTCAAGTGGGGCACAGGCTGTTTTGAAAGCCCCACAGCCAGCCTCTGTGTTGTCTCCCAAGCCGGTGGGTGAAGTGAAGAGTTTGTGCAATGTTCTTCATCCTCAGACTCCAAATAATTCCAACAGGCAAGGTTACAAACTTTCGTTTGGTGAAAACAAATCCTTCTCAGCTTCCACTCCAGTCAACATCCTCTTGTCATCACAGTCCATCTCTGACACCTTTGTCAAAGAGGTCTTAAAATGGAAATATGAAATGTTTGTGAACTTTGATCAGTGCGGGCCCCCAGCAAGCCTTTGTCAGTCCATCTCAAGACCTGTGCCTATCAGATTTCAAGATTGTGGCGATTATTTTAATGTTTTTTTCCCTTTGATGATATTGAATACTTTTGAAACAGTAAGTATGTTTTAATTGTATACTTGTCGAGACTTTGAAGTTGCTTCTTTTTTTATTTTGGTAGTGATTAGAGTACAGTTAAAATGACTGACCTAGTTTTGATTTAGATGGAGCTTTGAGATTATACGTTGAACGGACATTTATGCCAGACGCTGTTCTAGTTGCTGGTGATACAGAGGAAGTACTTTCTTAACCTCTGCCCTTCTGGGGCCTCCAGACGCAATTCAGAGTGCTAATGAACCAAGTCCAGAGGTAGCACAGGAGTGTGTTTTGATACAGAGGTAAGGGAAGACTTCTCAGAGGAGATGGTCTTCCTTCTACATTTATTTTTAAGTAATAACAAACCTTTACTGAAGTTTTCTTGAGGAGGCGGCATGAGATAAATTACAATGAATAACACAAAGCAGTAAATCCTAAATTCCTTTTTATATATCTGTCTTCCCAGTTTCTCACTCATCCTAGCAATTGCTCTCTCCCTTTAATTGCCTCCCCTGTCTCAATGCATATTCTGGTTCTTCTGTCTTCCTTACTCCCCCTGGTGAGGATTGCCAAATAAAATACAAGATTCCCAGTTAAATTTTAATCTCATAATAAAAAAAAAAATTTAATCTCAGAAAAACAGCGAATGATTCTTTCAAGTGTAAGCATCCAACTGCATTTTGGAAAACAAAGCAGGTTGGGGTGAGAAGTTACATTTTTACTTTTTCAAGTTACTTTAAAAAAAAATGAGTGTGTAACAACCTGAATTTCTTAAAAACATAACCAAGAACACTGAGGTAAATATTTGTGTACTCATTCACCTGCAAGGTATTTGGGTGGCCAGTACGTGTCAAGTTTTATTATAGGCCTCTGCCTTCTGAATGTGATCATTTCAGATTAGGAGAAGGGCCCTAGTGTATCTAGAACAAGGGGCATAGGGCATTTCTGACAGAAAGGTTCAATAAGAAATAGTGTTTACATTGGGACCAGAAGGAATCCAGCATGGGAAGTATATTCCAGGCAAGCTGAGGGGAGATACTAAGGGGGGATCCCGCTTAGCATGTTGAAGGAAAAGGAAATGTATCACACGAAGGGGCAAGTAGGCAAGTATGCTACGTAAGATCATCAAGTAAATTGTGAATATTTGTTACAAAACTTGAATCAGAGTTTCAAATATACTTTAAAATATACTTTTTATCAATTTGTGCCCTCAATTTTAGCCATTGTTTTAAGATTTAGTTTAATAGTATTTCAGAAGCATTAGAAACAACTAATTGACAAAGGATCTTTAATATCTCCATAATAGCAAAGTGAAATACTGACGTAGTATTAGGAGAATTGTTTTCTTCCCATAGGAATATTCTTAGCTTAGTGAACAGTATATGTAGTTAAATATGTTTGGGAAAATAAATTTTATTCATTTTGAAGCTAATTTTTTCTTTATTCTTTCTGGAAAATTTGCTGAGAAGCCATTCACAGCCCTTAAATTTAGGACAGATGTATTTTTTATTTACTCTTCCCTAAACTAAGAGCTAATCCTATATTCCTTGATAAGATTTCTTCCTTTCAGGACATTTTTGTAGCTCTAGCCTTTTCAAAACAGAATAGGCACAAGTTCCATTTATATATACACAAGAGTTTATTTTTGAGAGAGAGCACAAGCTGGTAGAAGGGGTGGTTGAGGGAGAGGGGGAAGCAGACTTGCCACTGAGCGGGAAGCCTAACATTGGGCTTGATCCCCAGACCCCGAGATCATGACCTGAGCTGAAAACAGACACTTAACTGACTGAGCCACCCAGGCACTCTACATATACAAAGTTTGAAATAGTCAAATACTTTTGTAAAAAATGGCACATACCCCTCATCCCCTCAGTAACCATTTTTTATTCTCAATGGATTCTTTTGATGTCTACTTTCTACTTCCATGTTTCTAAAACAAGTCACTCGCGTGACGTCTTAATTTTTCAGTTTTAGGCATTTTCTGTTGCTATAGGAAGTACCCTTCCTTCCAATCCTGTGTTCGCACATATCTTTCCTGTTGCCTCATCCTAATTACAGAGCTGTTTTATAATTTTTAGGTCAGTGTTTGTTGTTTTGACTTTATAAAAGGTATCCTTTTCTACAGCTAAGTCATATAGTATGCTGTAACTACTTTTCCTTTCCTTCTCAACTCTTGGTTTTCTCTGGGTTTATTATCTCATCTAACTTTCTGTATACTTAAAACTAGGTTAGATTCAGACTCTCTTGGATGTTTAAATCTCTAATGATCAGGTACATTAAGTAATCTGTAAGTTTCATATTCTTGATTTATGGTGGTTATCCCAGAGGACTCACCATCCTCATCCCGGGCCTTGCGTTTCCTTCTTTCCTGTGTAGGCTCTCTTTATCTTGTGCCCCTAGTTCTCTTTCTTAGTTATTCCATCGTATTAGGAAGGTACAGCCTTCCAGCTTCGTGAGAAAAGGATGTGTGGATGATAAAGTTTTGACACCTTTCATGTCTTAAAATGTCTTTAATTTTCTCATTTTTTCTACTTTCCATCTCACTTTTCTTTTTCTACTTTATTGCAGGCTTTCTCACCTATTGAATTTTTTAAACATACTTTTAGTTTCATGGGACTCTTGGTCTCTAAGGATTCTATTTTATAGGATCCTATTCTTTTCATGTGCATGGCATTTTTTTATTGTCTGCAATTTGTTAATGATAGTTTTAAAGTTAGTTGAAAAGTTCTCTTTGCGTGGTTCCTGTTTTCCCAGTTGCTTTTTTGCCTGTTCATTTTAGTGTATACAGACCTTTTACATTAATTCTTCAGATAGGTAATGATTTGGGGTGATCTACTCACAGTTAAGAATAGGACACTGAAAAGCAGATAGGAACATTATTCATAGTAGCCAAAAAGGGGAAATAACCCAGATATCCATTAGCTGAAGAATGGACAAAATGTATTAATGTCCATACAATGAAATGCTATTCAGTTCTAAAAAGGAGTAAGCCGTTATCTGCTACTTTTACATGTTCGTTGGTGAACCTTGAAAAATTATTATATATCATAATGTAATATTATATAATATAGTTATTGTTACTATTATGCTTATACCTGCAACTAATATTATATGTCTGGTATACTTCAACTAGAAAGAAAATATATTGGTAAGTGAAAGAAGTCAGATACAGATGGCCATGTATTATAAGATTCCATTTATATGAAATGTCTAGAATAGGTAAATCCATAAAGATGGAAAGTAGATTTTTGGTTACCAGGGGTTGGGTGGAGGAGGGAAAGGAGACTCCTGATAGGTATGGGGTTTATTTTGAGGTGATGCAAGTGTTCTGGAATTTAAGTAATGGTGATAGCTCCATGAAATAGTGAATATACTAAAAACCACTAAAAGGGTACACTTTAAAATGGTGAATTTTATATTGTGAGAAGTACATCTCAGTTTGTGAAAATACTGGAAAAAAGGGGAGGGAGTGAATTTAAATAGTGGTGGGTTAAAAGAGATTCTTAGGAATACCTGAAACTCCTACTGTGCTAAAATGATCCTTTTTATTGCATTGTGGAAATTAAATGTGATCTTAAGGACACCATAACATGGTGGAACCCAGCATTAATTTCATTCTTTATGTGAAGATTGTATGATTCAGTGTAGTTACAAATCTGTATTTTGTTGTGTATAAGATTAAAGAGAAGCTCTGAGTGAAAGGGTAGTTGGCGTTTTGTTTTGAAGTCCCATCCCCACCCTTATATGTCAACATCTTTGGTCTTTTTTTCCTCTCTTAAGCGAGGTCAGATTTCCCAAAGGATCTTCAGATATTTCTGCCTGGAGGGGGTAGGTCTGACGGGGAGCTGACTGAGGGATGAGGGTGGGGGACAGAGGGAAGGGGGTCCTAGCATTCAGTGTATAAGCATTTGCCTAATTTCCATCTTTGTCAGTACTGGATCTCTACCATACCTGCTGTCCCCAAGGCTGAAGACTGTTCTTTACCCTCTCCAGAGATAAAGTCTCTGCAGTGTTTTGTGGGTAGCGGGGAGGGGCTGTCTCCCTTCAGCCCTCCTTCCAGATCAGAGGTCTCCGTCACATACCTTACTGGTTGCAGCTCGGCTTCTTGGGCTTTCTAAGTCAGCTACCATTCATCCAGCTGCTTTCCAGCTTCCTGCATTTTGAGACACGTGTCTTATGTTCTTTGTCCTAATGAACTAATCCTGTTTTTAAAAATTTCTTTGGTGTTTTGGTAGGGTATCAAGAGGAATGAAAGGGGAAATGGCTGTGTTCAGGCTCTCATTTGTATTTGAAATTTTCTTTTTCCTTTTTTTAAAAAAATATTTTATTTATTTATTTGACAGAGAACACAAGTAGGTAGGCAGGCACGCGGGGGGGGGAAGCAGGCTCCCCGATGAGCAGAGAGCCCGATGTGGGGCTTGATCCCAGGACCCTGAGATCATGACCTGAGCTGAAGGCAGAGGCTTTAACCCACTGAGCCATCCAGGACCCCTCTTTTTCCTTTTTTAACCATACAGCTTAAGCAACATTGTTTTAGCTTTTTTTTTTTTTTTTTTTTTAGATTTTATTTATTTGACAGAGAGATAACAAGTAGGCAGAGAAGAGAGGGGAAAGCAGGCTCCACGCTGAGCAGGCAGCCCGATGTAGGGCTCGATCCCAGGACCCTGAGATCATGACCTGAGCCGCAGGCAGAGGCTTAACCCACTGAGCCACCCAGGCACCCCATTAGCATTTCTTGTGTTTATTTAGGCCAACAGTTATTGGTGGTATTAAGATGCCTTGATTACTTTTAATTTTTATTCTAATGAGCCACAGCCCTGGACCAAGGCTCATTATCCTGATGAAATTTGACTTCATAATGTTTGTTAATAGAATGCTGTTTGGTTGGTATCTTATTTAGGACATAAAGCATATTTAGTCACTATGTCTTACTGCAAGTGAAATGATATTATGTAAATTAACGCTTGGTGCAAAGGACAGATGAGAGCAAATTCAAGTTCTAGCAATATGAGTCTTTTATTATACTGATGTGCCTGACAGAAGATACATTTGTTTTTTAATCCTTACATTTAATGCATGAAAGTATTAGATAAATGTATGCCATTTTGGCAGGTTCCCCTTTTTTGGGGGGTTGTGGCAAATGCTCTTTTATCGTAATGTTTATATTTGCTGTCCTTGTCTGCAGTTCTTTCCTGTCACCAGGCTCATTGTAGGTTGTAGGATAGGGAGCAGGTAGGAAGAAAGGGCTCTTCTTGGGTCCTAACTTTGATTGTCAGTACCTAAATCCCCTGTAGTGAAATTGCTTCATTTCTTTAGCTCATCTCAGATTGTAATTTGTTCTGAAAGGAAGCAAAACAGGTTGATATAAATGACATTGGGAAGCTGCTCTTGAGACCTGGCAGGGAGCTGAAGAAGAACATTCTGTCAGGGTAGAGGGGCATGTCAGGAACATGATGCTTTGAGATGGGAACTAACTGAGCATGTATGAGCAGAGAGATTAGGCTGGTGTGGCTGGAGTGAAGGAACTCAGGGGAAAAGGGAAATATAATAAGATTGGAGAAGTAGGCAGGAGCCAGATGGTATATGGCCCTGGAAACTGTGGGTTGGGGTTTCATCCTCAGTTTAGTGAGAAAGTGCTGGAAGATGTTTAGTTGGTATTAGGGTGGGGAGTAGTAATATGCAGTAGATTGCAGTTTTTTACCCATCATTCATGTTTGCTCCATGGAGAATAATCTGGAAAGGCAAGAATAGATGCTATAGATGTGTTAAGGGGCTGTTAGAGTAGCCTGGGAGAAAGATGATGGTAGTTTGATTTGGGTGGCAGCTGTGGTAGTAAAGAGAAGTGAATTTATTGTGGGTAAATTTTGGAGATGTATTGATGAAATGGATGTTGGAATTAAGGAAAGAGGAGATGATCCTGAGGCTTTTGGCTTAAGCATCTGGTTAGGTGATGATGCTGTTTACTGGGCATCACATGCATTTGGGCTAATGGCTGTCTCTTCTAGAAGTGACATCATAGAAGCCAGAGGGATGTAGTTGAGTGTGTTAGACGAATATATATTGTGGGGAAGCCTAGGGGCAGATAGGACATGATGTGGGTCTCAGAGTGGGAAGGAAATGATAGACCAGACTAGGAGAACTGCCACAGATGGGAGTTAGAGTGGATTTTTTAGTTTGCCCTTTTTCCTTCCTTTCATCACGCTGGGCTAGAACACTGCTTTGATGTTACCGTGTAGTGCAGAGCAGAAAAATTGCAGCTAGCTCATGTCTGCCAAAAGTAGTAGGTAGCATTAGGGTTGTTCCGTAGCCCAGCCCATATGAGGCATGGCTGACAGTAAGAGTCTTTGAATTCCTGGGTTCTTGAGAGTTCTCATCCCTAGGGCTAGGTTATTGTAACCAAGGGAGTCAGAATTTGAAAAACATAAGTGCTGGGGTAGATTTGCTGATTATAATATTACCGTGCTCGTTCCATGAGGTATGCTTCCCCCATTACTCCCTACCCCATTCATAAGCAGAGGTACAAAAGCTAGAGTGGTTCTGGGATTTAGCCCCTTCCCCTCTTCCCCTGCCCCATGTACCTTTCCAACTGATGTGTCTAGTATCAGTGGGGAGTATGAATTCAAGAGAGGGAGAGATGAGTCTCCTTGGAGTATAGTCACTATAAGGGAAAAGTAGCAAACTGAAAAATACAGAGACGATAAAGCAAAAGTAGTGGAGCAGACAGAAAAAGATTTTAGTCCTAAGCACGTTAAGTATTTTCAGAGATAAAGGAGAGAACATGAAACATGAAGCAGGAGAAACTGTAACAATGCAGAGAAGAAAGTAGTGTGGCTGAAAGACATAATAGTTGAAATCAAGAATTCATAAGTGGCATGAATAATAAATATACACAACCTGAGGAATCAGGAAAGGATGGAAGTGGGAAATAGAAAAGAAAAGGTACAGGTTGGGTACAAGTATAGTTCTGTGTGTAATAAGGATCTCAGGAGGGAAAAAATGAGCTGAGATGATAAAACTGAAAATTTCCCAGAAATAAAGAAGGATTTAAGAGTTTGGGTTGAGAGGGTTCTTAGTGTGCCAAGAGAATATAACTAAGCACACATATACCATAACAGTTGAGTCAAGACCTTGATGTGTACTGGTCTTGCTGCAACTAGAATGTACTGAAGAGGCAAGTTCCAGTAGTAATACTCTCTGCCAGAGGCATGCGTAAAAAGAGCTAGAAAAGTTATGATGAAAGGATGGAAAAAGATGGTAACAGAAGAACATGAACAAAAGAAAGCAGGACTGCAGCTTTACCATCAAAATTAAACATGAAAATAATTCAGAAACACAAAGACAGTAGGTACTCATAGAAGGAACTATAACCCAAGAACATAGAACCAACCATGAGCATGTATGGATGCAATGGTTTAATCTCAAAATACTCAAAGCAGCAATTGACAGAGCGGTGGTTGTGGACAATGACAGCTACTCCAGCTAATATTCCGTAATACATTTAGGAAGGTAAGGAAAACAGCAGTGAATAATTGGAAGAGTCATAATCCTGATCATTTGCAGATGGTATCACTATCTACATAGAAACTCCGGTAGAATCAATAGTTGGGTACAAGGTTGATGTGCAGAAAAAATGTTCCTTTATAGCTGTAGTAACTAGCTAGAATGTATGAAAGAAGTATCAGTTATAATCAAACCCAAATTGCAAACATGTTAAGAGCTTAGCTGCAAATGCATGAGGTATTTATGGAGAACAATTAAGAGTCTTAACTCTATTTTAAAGGCCATTAAGAAAGAGTGAATAAATGAAGAGAGGTACCATGTTCATGGATGAGACAATTTAACATTGTAAAAATATGACTTGTCTCGGAATTTATACAGTTGATACAGTTTGAGTTAAAATTCCAGCAGGATTTTTTTTTTGCTTTTATTTTATTTATTTATAAACATATAATGTATTTTTATCCCCAGGGGTACATGTCTGTGAATCGCCAGGTTTACACACTTCACAGCACTAACCATAGCACATACCCTCCCCAATGTCCATTACCTTACCCCCCTTTCCCGACCCCCCTCCCCCCAGCACCCTTCAGTTTGTTCTGTGAGATTAAGAGTCACTTATGGGTTTGTCTCCCTCCCGATCCCATCTTGTTTCTTTTCTTCTTTTCCTGCCCCCCCAGCTCCCCATGTTACCTCTCCACTTCCTCATATCAGGGAGATCATATGATAGTTGTCTTTCTCCGATTGACTTATTTCACTAAGCATGATACCCTCTAGTTCCATCCACGTCGTCGCAAATGGCAAGATTTCATTTCTTTTGATGGCTGCATAGTATTCCATTGTGTATATATACCACATCTTCTTTATCCATTCATCTGTTGATGGACATCTAG
>PISX010009149.1:0-77400 GCA_004024625.1 Mellivora capensis | reverse complement strand
TGCTATGCACGGCCTAAGGTGCCCAGCCAAGGACGGTCCTGCCTCTCCTCCCTCCTCCCACGGCAGGCCCACTGCCACCACCAGACCCGGGAGCTCAACGCCCCCTCTGGTGAAGTACACCCAACCTTGGACTCAGCCTTGTCTCCCCAGAACTGCCCCCTTGGGTGAACAGCGTCCCGCTCCCCCCCCAACCCCTGTCGTCGAAGCCCAAGTCCGGCAGCCCCTCTCCATCCTTCTCTCCTCCTCACGCACCCTCCCAAACACACTCGTGTGCATGCGCGCGCGCACACACACACACACACACACACACGTGTGCACGCTGACAGTTTCTATTCCCTAAGTGTCTCTCCGATTCTTTTTCTTCCCCTTCCCACAGTCCCCACCCTGGCGCACGCCACAGAGCCTTCCTTCCAGATGGCACAGCCGGCTGGGGCCCTCCCCTGCTGCGGCCCCTTCCCCAGGGCCCCACCTTCTTAGTGTGCAACCTGGCCCCCATCTTCTCTCTCACTCCCAGCCCACCCAGCCTCAGCTTCTGTGTCACGCTGTCCCCCCACCCCACCCCATACCCCGAGTGTCCCCACCCTGCCCTTGCATCAGGAAGTCTGCCCGGCTCCCCACTGTGCCCCATCTCCTAGCCCCATCTCCTAGCCCCCTGCCGGCTGAATGAAAGATGCAAGCCCTTTCTTCAAGTGCTTAGAGGTCAAGTTTGGGGAGGTAATCTATTCATGGGTCAAGTTAAAAACCTTACTTTTATGGGGGTTTTCTCTTTGTTAATAAGTGAAGTATCTCGGCTTTGACGTCACTATACGAGTTTCCTTGGACAGGCTTTTTTAAAAATGTTTCACTCACACACACACACACACACACACAGCCCAGTACCTACCATGCACCAGAGCTCTAGTCTCATCTGCCTGCCTTCTGTGCTGGCCCGGGGCCGTGTGTATGGGAGAGAAGCACTGATGTTATGTGTTCCAGAAGAAACTAGGAGCGACAGAGACATTTTCCCTTCCTGAGACAGCAATGGGTCCCACCCAGCCTGTCGGGCCTCTCCCCAGCTCCCCCTGCCCCAAACGTTGCCCAGGTTACTCCTCCTGCCATGGGTGGGGTGGGGGTAGAAAAACAGTAACAACTGTTTTGGGTCGGTTTGCTGAGATTTTCTGTGACTTCAGGCAATGCCCGAGCTGGCTCGAGGCTGGAAACAGTGTTGCCAGCCCAAGGAGGAGGCAGGCAAGGCCTGGGTGCGGGGACGGTATGCACTGATGCTTGGTGCCACCGCCTGTTTGGGAATGGTCCTTTCCTGCGGGTCGGGTGACCGCCGGGGACCCCTGGGAATGGGACCTGGTGAGGCCCCTGGCCTTATTTCCCCCATGGCGTCAGACGCAGGCCCCGGCCTCGGGAGGGAGGCTGTTTTGTAGCGTGGACATATCTCTGTATGCTACTAGGTTCTTTCTGTTCCTTTCTCAGTAGAAAACGTCCAGGGGTGTAGAAAGCTCTGACATGTATTAAAGTGTCAGTGTATTTTGTTCCAAGCCCATGCTCATCCATCAAAAGGCTGTTCAGACTCAGAAACAAAACAGCTCCACATTTTTTCTTGGCCTGAAGAAGTCGGCGGTGGTCCTAAGGGGCCGCAGGTGTCTGCTGTCAGACCCTGAGCCGGGGCTCGGACCGAGGAGCCCATCCTCTCAACTGGGCTCCACCGCTGCTGGGACCGGGTCTGGGCTTGGCACTGGGGACGTCGGTGCAGGGGTCTCACGTGACCGTGTGGGGCAGGCCTGGTCAATTTCTGACGGAAATCAGGAGGGCAAACGAGCATCCCGTGCACCTTCGAGGTGGAGAGGCTCGGGTGCGGGGTTGGGGGGGGGTCTCTTAGAAAAAGGCAAGCAGGTCCCGACGCGGCAGCTCGGATCCCGCGGCTGTGGCACGGAACCCACATCCGAACTCCACTGAGAAGCGTTGCAGACTGACGGCCACACCGTGGGGGCCTTTGAAGCTGTCAGCCCCGTCTCCCGGGAAGGCCCCAGGCAGGACAGGGTCCTTCCAGGCCACCAGGGCTCCCGCTGGACCCAGGATGCCTGCACTGGGCACCCCAGGACCTTTTGTCCACCCTGGCCCCACTGTGCAGCCGCAGGCCACGAGCCTGCTGCCTCCCATCCCCGGCTCCGTCTTCCACTATGCCTCTACCCCCGTACCCCCTTTTCCTCGTCTCCTTGATTTCGCCCCTCGCTCCCTCGCTCCATGTGCCGGGCCCCGGCTGTGCAGCTCTGTTTGGCAAACCCCCCACCCCCCATCTTCTCTCTCCCCTCTCCCTTCTCCCCATACTTGTCTGTCTTTATAGTCACTTGGAATTTCCTGGCTTGGCAGGGGCTCAAAGCCTAAACTATGGACATAATGAAAAGTGGTGCATCAGACCAGCCACCAGTTAAATAATGTTTGGGTTCTTGTCAGAATGTCACAGAGTACCCTGTCATTTTGTTTCAGCAACTTGTCCTTCTGAATGCACAGTCCGCCTTATGGCATGCCAGCAGTAAAAATGTCACTTACAATAATTACTTTTTGGTGAAAATGCTTGCTGACTTCCTACCTTCAAGCTGTTTTTTACACAGTAGGGAGATAATAAGAAATGACTTTATCCTGACTGCTCAAATGAACACTAAATGGAATTTGGGTTATTATTACTGCAGATAGAGGGTCGGGTATGGAAATTTCAACCGTGGATCGGATAAACTACAGGGAGATTGGTCTCTGGAAATTACCGCGGGTGAGCGTTTTCAACCGGCTGCTGTTGAAAACTTAAGGCAGCTGTTTTTGGAATATAATATTTTTCATAATCCTTTTATAGTTCCTGAATGCCTCGTGCGTTTCAGAGGGCCTCGAGTCACTGCCTCTGTTCTCTGTATCTCACTAACCAAGCGACTCCCGTGTGAGATTCAAAGCTTTGCAAAAAAAAAAAAAAAAAAAAGAAAGAAAGAAAAAAAAATTAATCCACATGGATCGCTTCTTAATGGAACACCTTACTATTGCTGTCAACGTTGGATAGATGAGCTGTGTGGCTGGGCTTTTCCAATATGCAAATTGCCCATTTTCAGTTGGCCTGGCCTTGCTGTCTGTGGGCGCCGCGGAAGCAAGATGGGTGTCTGATTTCTCTTATCGGCATCGGTGTCTGATTTCTCTCACCAAGATGGGGGTCTGCTTTCTCTTATCCCCAGTGCCCGGCAGACTGCATGACCCAGTAGGTGCTTTCAGGATGCTTGGGTGAGCAAGCGAGCGAATGAATGAACGACGGGCAGGCATGTGGATGCTCCAGTGACGGCCAGACAAAGGGTGGGTGGAAACGCGGAGGCTTGCTCAGTCCGGTTCAGAGCCTTTTCCAGCCACGTGACCTGGACAAGTCACGTTGCCCGTCTGAGCCTCGGTTTCCCCACCTGGAGTGTGGGGTTTATATTCCCGCCACGGGGCCATTAGGGAAATCGGATGCAGCAGTGTCTAAATGCGCCCTCGGTTCACTGCCCCGTTTGCACTGGGTACGAGCACATTCCGGTTCCCTTCCCGAATCCTAGGAGTGGGTTGGCCTTGGGGTGTGGGCCGTCCCGTTTTTGAGATTCAGGCATGTTGACATCTGGACCGTAGAGCAGTCGTGTCGTGGAAGGCCGGGCCCATCGTGTGGCCGTGAGTAGACACGCAGCTGCGGGCCCCACCCTATGGGTGGGCTGTTTTGAATACAGAACATCTGACCGGTTCCTGGCTGTGTCACCGGACAGGACATCTTGAGTGTGTCAGAGGAGGGAGACGGCTATACCTGCCTCACACTGTGAGGTCCCCGTGAGGAGCGCGGGCGGGTGGTCGTTCTCGTGAGCCTTAGCCCGGCACCTGGCACGCAGGGAATGCGCTGGAAATGGCGTTCACTTACGTAGGAGCTGCTCTTACGAGTGAGGATAAAATGAAGCTTTCCTATTTTATTTTTATTTTATTTATTTGAGAGAGAGAGAGAGAGAGCACGAGCTGGGGGAGGAGCAGAGGGAGAGGGAGAAGCAGACTCCACACTGACCATGGAGCCTGACATGGGGCTCGATCCCACGGCCCCAAGATCATGACCCGAGTTGAAATCAAGAGTCAGATGCTTAACCGACTGAAGCCAGCCAGGTGCCCCAAAATAAGGCTCCTTAATATGGTCTCCCCCACCCCACCCCAAGATGGTCCTGCTGTCACATGCCCCCTCTGAATAGCATTCCGACATGTCCAGGTACCCAGGCCCCTCCCATAGGAGGTGCCCCTGCTTCTCCCCCTTCCTCAGCCCTCTCCCCACATCCACCCGGCCACTAGGCCTGTTGAAGCTATCCCCTACTTCTGTCTTAAACCTAAATAAAATCACCCCACTGTATGTTGTGCCCTCTTACGGGCTATGACCCACTGTCCCTGGACCACAGGACTTCCTGGCCCCAGCCACCTTGCTGTCGGCAAGTTCATTCTCTCCCCTGAAGCAACAGGGAACTTAACTGTGTTATTTTTTGTTTTTTGGGTTGTTTGGGTTTTTTTTTTTTTTAATGTTAGGTCTGTGATATTTAAAATTACAGAAATACGCATGAATATCCATATACCAACACCCAGCTTTGCCCTGAACATGGGGTCAGGGTGCAATCCTATATTTGTAAAAGAAACAAAACACCAGAGATCGGGTTGCATATCCCAGGCCTCCTTGAAGGCGACCGCTCTCTCTCCTGGACTTGCTGTTTATCGTTCCTGGGCATGATTTTAAATCTTCACCTCTACAGAGCCATGTAGCCACGCAAAACATGAGGGAGGTACAGGCTCTCGGCACATCTGAATGTTATGCTCTATGTCATTCTGTCCCTGGCTCCGTGGCCTCCCCCGGTACGCTCCAGGCGCGGGTACACATGGTCCTGGCCTTGACGTCCTCACCGCGGTTCAGAGCACGCGGTACGTTGTGTGAGCACACCGCAATCGGGAGACCTGGTCTGCTGGTGACGGACACTGTTTCCGGTCTTTGGCTCTTCCAGAAAAGGCCTCATTACACACCCTAGTGGCCACTTGGCGTCCCCAGAAGAGAAGCGTGGCTGGGATGAAGGGTAGGCCCGTCTTCTAAAGCTGGCTCTCGAGTGCCCGTGCCCCGGGGTTAAAGCAGACATTTTAGCCCATTCAAAGCCCCAGCCCCATCCTGGGGGCTCTCTCTTTGCCCCATACTCTTGCTACCTCCATTTCATTCCTGCCTCAGCCCACCAGAGGACTGGAGCAGTCTACCTTCTTCCTTCCTTGCCACTCCTGCCTCTCCCGACTCCCCTGGCTAACTCCTGTTCACGCCAGAAAATGTCACTCTCCGGTGGGGGGGGCAGGGGGGGCTCATCCTCAGGCCACATCCGTGTCCCCACTCCCTGGCCCCCATCCCTCATCAGAATCCTCATTGCCCCTCAGGGACTTGTGTTGAATGGCCGTCTCCCCACTCGGTGTGAGCCCCAAAGGGGGCAGGGCCACCTCTGACCAGGCTACTGCCATACGGCCAGTGGCCCGACCCAGCAGATTATGGAACAAGTGAAAGAATGACCCAGGTAACATCTCTTCATTCTTTCCCAGCACTTAGTCCTGAATGAATTGAGGCTGAAATATAATTTACATACAGCAAACTTCACTCTTCTCTCCTGGAAGTGCCGCGTGGGTTCTGGCAATCAAGATGCAAACTAGTTCAATCACCCCCCCGCCCCCCGGATTCCCTTCTGCCCCTTTGTAGTATAGCCCTGCCCCCCAGCCCCCAGCAGTCACAGATGTGCTTTATGTCCCTGTAGTCTTCCCTTTACTAGAATGTCACCTCATCTGTACCGTGCCAGGAACTGTGGAAGAAGCAGCAGTAAATCACGAGATTATATTGAACGTAGGGGACCTTCATATAAACAAATACATTTTTTTTTAATTTATTTACTAGAGAGAGCGAGCATGGGGGGAAAGGGGCAGAGGGAGAGGGCGAAACAGATGCCCACTGAGCAGGGAGCCCGACATGGGACTCAGTCCCAGGACCCCAGGATCATCGCTTGAGCCAAAGGCAGATGCTTAACCCACTGAGCCACCCAGGCACCCCCTAAGCAAATACATTTTTTTTTAAAGATTTTATTTATTTTTATGTATCTGTCAGAAAGAGAGAGAGCACAAGCAGGGTGAGTGCCAGGCAGAGGGAGAAGCAGGTTCCACTGAGCAGGGAGCCCGACGCGGGGCTGAATCCCAGGACCCTGGGATCATGACCTGAGCCCAAGGCAGACGCTTAACTGACTGAGCCACCCAGGCGCCCCAACAAACACATTTCAATACAGTTTAATAACTGTTTTTATAAGAACAAAACAACAACAAAACCCTCTCAAATTCAGGTTGTGTTTCTCAGCACCAGGTACGTGGGGGGTTTATTCCTTACTACAACACTGTCTGCATTTTCCAGATGAGGAAACCAGGGAGTCCCAAGAAGTTGTGTGAATGTCGTTCATGTGAACACAGCCAGCTGGTAGAGGTCGCCCCATCCCTGAGTTCATATCTTAATGCCAACCCCAGGACTACTCCTTTTTTTTTCTTTTCAAAATTACTTTGAATTATGTAGAGTGAAAGAGAGCCTTATTCCTTCAGAAATTGTCGCTTTAGACAAAAGTCTCTGGTTACTGATATTTGGGGGGAAAAAACAGGAATGTTTCTTCTTTTTCATTGACAACGTCTTGTGTTCTGTCGTGATGGTCAAGGACGTGCAACCACGTGTCCTTCCTGCACGCGGGGGCTTTGGGGCTTCTTTTGGGCGTGGCTTTGGTTACTAGTTTGCTGGTCCAGGCATGCCGGAGCTGGGTGCTCACTGGAAACGGCTTTCTAAAGAAATGACTCTTTCCAGACACCTGCGTGGCTCAGTCGGTGAAGCCTCTGCCTTCGGCTCAGGTCATGATCCCAGGGTTCTGGGATCGAGTCCTGCATCGGGCTCCCTGCTCCCAGCAAGAAGCCTGCTGATCCCTCTGCCTCCCTCTGTCTGTCTCCCATAAATAAATAAATAAAATCTTGAAAGAAAGAAGAGGGAAAGAGAGAGGGAGGAAGGAAGGAAAGGAATGAATGAATGACTCTTTCCAATATGATGTTCTCAGCATAAGGACTCGTGGGGTCTCCCGACGGGGCCGTGTGCTATTGCATCTGTCCGTGCCCATCCAAACACGGGGCCCGATCCTGCCTTCTGTGAGCTGAGCACACGGTGGCATCTGTGTCCATGTGTGTCTGTCTCTGAATAACGTCCCCCAGCACGAGCACTCTGCTTCGAGTCTGTTACGGTTTAGACCCAGACTCAGAGTGGAGTCCGGGGCACCCCAGCCCGGCGGCACGCGCCCGGTACGTTTCAAGCCCCCGGTGGAGTTTTCGATCCTAAGGGCTTTGGCTGTGCCTGCAGTCATGGTTGGGGGCACAGAGAGACGCCAGAAACATGCGGCCAGTACCTCTGTGTGGTTCTCTCGGCGCTTCTCGGTGGCAAAAACCCACGCGAGTCCTTGCTGAGAACGCCTGGGAGGAAGAAACCCCCCACCGGCCAGGGAGCCGGGAGCTCAGTCTCGGCCAGCGCGGCACGAAACAGGGAAAGCACCAGGGCAGGGGCCCCGTGCGGTCTGTTAGCCGCCAGGCAGCCATGCTTTTGACCTTGCTGTGGGTTACAGGACACAAACCTGAGAAGGAATCTGTTTATCATGTGGGGATTCGTGCCATCCTTGACAGTCCGCAGTGAGCAAGATGGATGATCTGCCAAATCGCTCCCTCGCATGGGTGAATCAGGGCAAATTTACAGTACAATTTCTTTGCTGCTTCAGATACAAAAATAACATTTGCTGGGTTTTATATCCAGTTGTGTGATGACCTGCAGGTGAGCGGAGAGAAGAAATCCGATTTGTAGGATTCATACTGCCTTAAAGATTTGTATGGGTCATTTCTGCTGTTTACGCCTATCTCTTTTTTTTTTTTTTTAAGATTTTATTTATTTATCTGACAGACAGAGATCACAAGTAGGCAGAGAGGCAGGCAGAGAGAGAGCGGAAAGCAGGCTCCCCGCTGAGCAGAGAGCCCAATGCGGGACTCGATCCCAGGACCCTGGGATCATGACCCAAGCCGAAGGCAGCGGCTTAACCCACTGAGCCACCCAGGCGCCCTACGCCTATCTCTTTTACATCTTTCGCAAACCACCAGGTTCTGGTTTTGTTTTGTTTTGTTTTTCTTAAAGCCACATTTTAGAGGCTGAGGACACGGGTTTATGTGACAGTGGGACTCTGTTCCTGCTTGGGACAATGAATGGGTGTATCGGTTGGACTGCAGTTGTTGCATTTGGGATTTTCTCCTCCTGGGTATGTGTACGAAAGAGCCCTTGTATTTGGAAGACATCTCCCACGCTCTTGAGTTTAGGGTAGGCTTTTATCCTGGATGGGGTATGTCCAAGAAGGGACACCCCATGCCTGTGAAACTCAGTCATTACTCAGCGTTAACGTTTTGTCTCGTCGGGTGGCGAGTGTGTTTGGGGGGGGGGGGGTGCCCGGGTGTGCCAGTGTTCCGCGAGTGGGCTGCTTTCTGAGACGTTATCATCTCTCTGGGGCCAGAGAACCCATGTGACGACACCTGGCCTGGCCCCTCACACGTGACGCCGTGCGGTCTTACCCTGCACCCTGCTTGATGGGGGGCAGGGAGACCATACCAGACCCCGAGCCACTGGCAGATTGTACCTCATGGGCAGGGCCCTGATGCTAAATGACTCCGCACTTTCCTCCCGGACACAGCCTTTCTCTCTCTCTCTCTCTCTCTCTCGTAATTAATTAGGAAATGGCCAAAGCCTTTCTTTATACCAGACAGCCCAAAACTAAAATGGATGCTGGGTTTCACGGATGATGCTGACTGACCAGAAGGTCCCCAGCAGAGCTCAGGTGGCAGTCCCCGCTGGTCACCTGTGATGGGGCAGAGACCCTTCTTAAGAAGGGAGAGCTTGGAGCCACTCTGGTCCCATCTGTCCCCGGCAGTGGGGACAGCATGGGTGGCGTAGATAAACAGAGCTCGGCCTTGAAAAGCGCGTCCTGGGGTTTGATGGGAAACAGAGTGGGCGCTCCTCTTCGGTCGGTTCCCTCCAGGCTGGGTGCTGTGGGGCCCTCCCTCCAGGGTCACAGCAGGAACCCACTTGGAGTCCCGGGACTCGGTCCTGGGCACCCCCCGGGGCCAGCCACCGAGGCCTTACGTCTCCTCTTCGAGGGTCTTCCTCACCATGGTGACCACGCCCCGTGGGCAGTCCTGTAAGAACCCACCCATTCGTTTTGTTCTGGAAATTACGGACAGAATAAACCGGCAGGTTATGATTCCGCCAGGGTTCTTTGGAATTCGGGAGTGATGGGGTTCCGTGGGAAGGAATCGTGACTGCCAGAGCCCACGGTTCATGGGCCAGCAGGTTCTCAGCAGAACGCCCTTGCACCGAGCCCGCAGAAACCTTTTGTTTAACCCCCTGGCTAGGCTCCTGTGGCCGTCACGGTTCTGTTCTGTCGGAAGGTGAGAGGTTTCTCCCCGCCGTAGCACCACACCCTGCCACGCCGTCCGCCCGCACGGGTGTTGCACCAACACCTCCTAGGTCAGGAAAGCAGACGTGCGCCGTGAAAGCCGCCTCTTCTCAGGCCCAGACTGTCGTGTGCTTTAATTACAGAAAGCACTCCAAAGACCTCCGCCAGCTGCAGCCCTGCACCCGAGTCACCGATGAGCTCCAGCGAATCCGTGAAGAGTCTGACGGAGCTGGTCCAACAGCCCTGTCCCCCCATCGAAGCGAGTAAGGATGGCAAGCCGCCAGAGCCCAGCGACCCACCTGCCTCCGACTCCCAGCCCGCCACCCCGCTGCCTCTTTCTGGACAGTCGGCCCTCAGCATCCAAGAGCTGGTGGCCATGTCTCCAGAGCTGGACACCTACGGCATCACCAAGAGAGTCAAGGAGGTGCTGACGGACAACAATCTCGGTAGGTTCCCTCCCCAGCTGCCGGGTGGGGGGCGGCGGGTCGTTTCCCGTGGGTTTCTGGAAGGACGGGTGGAGGGCACCGAGGCTGAGCCTGCCAGGGTTGATAGCTGCCTCTAGGAGCAGCTACTCTCGGAGCCTCCCCTGCAAATCTGGGACAGTGGGGCCCCGGCTTGGGCTTGTGAGTGACACCCCGCCCGGCAGCTGATAGTCCGTTATGGTCCCCACCTCCTGCCTGGTGCAGCACGGCCTCCCTTCCCCACGCCCTCCGCTGGGAGGCGGTAGGGGGCCCCTGTGGAACTGAGTTGGCCGCTCCTCCTGCCAGGTTTCACCCCAGACCCAGGCCATCCGCCACGTGCCTGCCCCAGCCGAGGGGCTCTGTGGCACACAGACACTAGCTGTGCCTGTGGTAATAGCAGAGCATTTGGTCATTATAAGCCCTTGCGCTCCCGTGGTGCAGTATGGACCCACGTGGGGTCCTCGTGGTTCAGGCACGCGGAGCGCGGAAACAGCCACTCCCCAGACACTTAATGCGGGCCTTGAACTCACGACCGGAGCTAGGATCAGGAGTCAGACGCTTCACTTACTTAAGCCACCCAGGCGCCCCAAGTGCCCCAAACGCTTCTGTCCTTACTTCCCAAGTGTGTCACTTAAGGGGCACTGTTCTGTGCAGTGCACGTTAAGACAACCCCGAAGAGCGGCTGGAATTTGCAGAGAGGCGTTGTGTCTGCTTTTCCCAGGGCATAGGAAAAGAAGGAAGTCGCAGGGAAGCTTGTGCGGTGACTGCACAGCCCGGGGGCTCGGCGGCCGGCTTGCCACCCCACCGTGTGCGCAGAACAGAACCAGAGAAAAAGTAACGTCCGCTGAGAATGTTTGTAATTAAGTTAATTCAAAAAAATTAAAATTTCAAAGAAAGAAAAATGGCCACGACATCCCCCATGTTCATCAATGATTGAAACGCACAGAGTCTCCTAGACACAGGACATGCCCTCCCTTACAGCCTTGGCACGTGTCCAAACAAGCAGGCCCGATAGAATATTGCTGCTGCCCACCGGCCCACGGGAAGTGTCGTTTCTGTAATCACCAGCAAGCAGCTGAAGAAAACTGCTAAACCACGAGAAGGGGCGCCTGGGTGGCCCAGTCGGCTGAGGGTCTGCCTTGGGCTCAGGTCACAGTCTCAGGGAGGGTCCCAGGATCGAGCCCCGCATCGGGCTCCCTGCTCAGCGGAGGGTCTGCTTCTCCTCTCACTCGGCCTCTGTGCATTCTCTCTCTCTCTCTCAAATCAATAAATAAAATCTTTTTTAAAAAATAAATAAACGAGCCACTGAGAAGTTGCAAGATCGCAGCTGTGGGGTCGTGAACATTAAAATCTCATCCTTGGCCCTCCCATCCCCGTTTCCATCCTTGCGGGAGTTCTGGCTGGTTCGGTCATGTGCTGCCACACTCGAGCCCCACTGGCCCGTGGAGCTCCCATCTTCAAGGGCTGGGAAGTGCAAATCCGGGGTGAACCTGCCCACACCGGAGAGAGGGGACTCCCTCCTCTCGGAGCAGGAACTTCCAGAAGAGCTCCTTCGCAGCGCCAGCGTGGAGCTGAGAAGCGGTCTCGCCGGTCACTCTAGCTGGTCTCAGCCACCTCCCCTGCTGGGGTCTCTCAGTGGAGTAAAGGGCGCAGAGGGGGCCAAGTTAGAGCTGAATCAGGCAGCTGGAAGGCCCAGGTGTCCTCTTGCCTCTCCAGGTGAGATCTTGAGGGGTTCCTGGGCCGGTCTCTTGAAATCAGCAGCAGAGTGCGTGTGTGTGCACATTTCATCGGGTAAGGGCCGGTAGCTTTCTTCGGGCTCTCAAGTAGGTCCGTGACCCAAAAACGACTGAGAGCTGCTGCTCTGAAACCTCTAGAAGTAATAAAAATGTCCAAGAATATTCGTTTTGATCCCCCACCCCCCAACAAGGTGGGTCACGCAGATAACGAGCTGTTTATTAGATCTATCACTTTCCTAAACATAGCAGCCTCCTTGGAAGGAGACAGGATTCATTTGCCAGATGAGAATGAGAAAATTTTATATAAAACAACCACAGCAGAAACCCGGTAAGGGCTTAGGATGTTTATAGGGTAAACTAAGAATTTAAAATGTAGGGAACCACGGGTTTATGAAACCGGTAAACGTATCTGTAAGTTAAAATGACTGATGCCTAAAAAAAAAAAAAAAAAAAAAAAAAAACCCAGTCTCAAATCCAAAGCTTTCCACGCAGTAAATTTCAGCTTGAAGCCCGGCTTTTTACAAAGGGGTCCTCTGCCGTTTCTCACACTTGCCCTGTGACCACAGGTGGCGGTGTTTCTGTCTCGCAGACGGAGGGCACGGGCCTGTCACCCGCAGTCACCCTTCCTCGGAGGGGCAGAGCTGCTCTGGGCCCGGGGGTCACGTTCCCTACACCCTGTGGCCCCAAACGCTGGCCTGTCTGATCCCAGTCTCCTTTTCCATCTAATAAGTCCTATTATTCGCGTTCTCCCATCCGGTCGCTCAGGCTGTCCCTGATTCTCATTCGCGCCTTCAAAAGTGCCGGCCCCTCTTAACCTGCCGCTGAATGGCTCTCAGAGAAGAGAAATTTTCTTTTCAATCCTCTGATGAACATGCCAGACCTGGGGCTGCTCAGCTCTCCAGAGCAGAATTCCCTCTGATCAGCCTGGGGAGCAGGCTGCCCACCACGGCCCCAGAGAAAAGGCATCGAGGAAGGGGTTTTGATCCCCTTTGAGCTCCAGTCAGCAGAGGCAGCTTAGACTGCGGGAATGGACTTTAGAATTGGAAATGGTCTGCTTTGCAGAAAAACAGAGCTGAGGGGCTCTTTCTCCTTCTCTTTCCTGCTGTGACCTTGGGTCAAGTGGCCTGTTTTCTCAGCAAGACCGGATAACCTCGCTAATCGCGAGAGGAGCCAGACAACCCTGTGGTTTGAGGTTGTGTAAGAGCGGGCTCCCCGTGCGCCACTTAACCTCCTGGGCTCCGGCGAGAGATTAACCACCTCTGACAAGCACTGTAGGTGTGTTATCCAGGCCTCAGTACATCCAAAGCCTGGAGGCTTTTTTGAGAGAAACATCGTCGTGTCCCGCAGAATGCGCGAGGAACACTGACTCCGTTAGTGTTAGAGCTTGTCACAAGTCTGGTTGAAGAGATGCTTCTTAATAAAAAAGAGAGAGAGAGAGAGATTTTGTTTATTAGAGAGAGAGCAAGTGCAAGCAGGAGAGAGAGTCTGAAGCAGACTCCGCGCCGAGCGCAGAGCCCAACGTGGGGCTCGATCCCACAAACTCATGATCACGACCTAAGCCGAAAACCAAGAGTCGCCCCCTTAACCTACTGAACCACCCTGGCGCCCTTGAAGAAATGCTTCTAGAAAGTGCTTGCTCCGAGGCAGAACCCAGCTGACCAGACTCTGGGGCTTCAGGCCCCATGTCTGACTTTAACCTTGGCTCATACTTGTCCTTCCAGATGCTACGTCTCCGTCATGACACCTCTCTTGGTTCTGTTCCCAGGTCAGCGCTTATTTGGAGAGACCATCTTAGGGCTCACCCAAGGCTCCGTCTCCGACCTCCTCGCTCGCCCAAAGCCCTGGCACAAGCTCAGTCTGAAGGGACGGGAGCCCTTTGTCCGGATGCAGCTGTGGCTGAATGACCCCAACAACGTGGAGAAGCTGATGGACATGAAACGCATGGAAAAGAAAGGTAAGCCCCACCGCCCGCTCTGGCCAGTTGCCTTCTTATCTGCGAATGCGCCGTTTCTTATGAGGCCTGTGCGCGGAGCTGGGGAGGGCCACTGATCTGTGGTCAGGCAGGACAGAAAGGGGTTTTTAACGATCATTAATTGACGAGTACCTACAAAGACTGGAAAGAGGGGCACCTGGGTGGCTCAGTCGTTAGGTGTCTGCCTTCGGCTCAGGTCATGATCCCAGGATCCTGGGATCGAGCCCCGCATCGAGCTGTCCGCTCGGCGGGAAGCCTGCTTCTCTCTCTCCCACTCTTCCTGCTTGTGTTCCCTCTCTCGCTGTGTCTCTGTCAAAGAAATACATAAAATCTTTATTTGTTTCTTGTCTTTGCCTTGGCGGGTGCATGGGGTAGTACGTCTCGTGCAGGTATGCCAGGGCCTTCCGTATCGTATCTTGTTGGTGAGATCATTCATAAACGTTTGGGTAGACAGGGAAAACTCGGGTTCAGAGAAGCTGGGTAACTCCACTAAGGTCACCCAGCCTGGAGCACAGAAGAGCGAATTCTCGCCAGAACAGGTCTCTCTGGCTGTCACTTTATGGGCTGTGGGGCCGTGCGGGATTCAGCCCCCTTTGAGGGCCAAGTGTGGCTCTTCTTTCTGTATACACCTGCAGCCCTCTCGAATGTTCATCAGCCTTCTTCTTGCCCCAGAGGCCCCAAAGCAGAAATCCCCAAGCGGGGCACCTCAGTGGTGCCAAGTAATGTCTGCTCCGTCTCCCGGGTTGCCCTCCCACCTGCTGCTCCTCATTCGTGGGTCCTACCCTCAGAGGGCACAGGGCTGTAAGCTCATGGAGTGGCCGAATCAGAATCCCTTAGATGTGGAAACGAGGCACCACCCCCATGTGGCCGGGCCATGACTGAGCCAGGGGCTGGGCACGGAGCCCAGGCTTACACCCTCTGAGTTCACCGAGAGAGTCTGCTGTTTCACGGCCGGCCTGGTGGCACTGTTGTCACCCAGCCAGGGCAAGGGCCAGAGCTCCGGGAGGAAGTGAGCGTCGCTGATGTCTCCTCCAAGAGCTCTGTGGGGTCGGGCCTCCTGTTTGCCAGCGGCTGTGCTGAAGCCTCACGCAGTCCACCCAGCTCGGCCCAGTGTAGGCGCGTTCTCCGGGAAACTCGGAGACTTCCCGGCGTCCTGAGACTTGCCTGATGCTAACAGGCGGGAGCAGGACTCCAGTCACGGGCTGGCCGGCTCTGGAGCCGCTGCTCTCAGATGGGTGTCGCCCTTCCTTGTGCCCAGAGCCCACCACCCTGGGACCAGTGGGCCCACGCAGGGCCCTCCGGTGGACTCCGGCCCGCCCTCCAGTGTGTAGACCAAGGCCCTGACACAGGCCACAGCCCTCCGGGCAGCCACAGGCACCTGGTGCCACATCACCCCCAAAAGTTCTTTAACTTCCTACCTTGGGAAATTTGAAACAAAAAGGCAGAACGGTATCCTGAACCCAGTACATCCATCACCGAGTTTCAACAATTATCAGTGCCCACCTAAGCAACGTTAAGACTCCCTGCACGCTGTCAAAAGGCTACGCCTGCCGCCTTGAGCTCGGTGTGGCGGCTGCTCCCAGGGCCGGGGAGCCCCGTCCTGTGGCCAGCCCTCCAAGGCCACCCCCCTGAGCAGCCCCCCAATCCCCCCCATGACTGCAGGCATCAGGAGAGGGACAGCCCTGGTTCCATCACCCCCTGGTATGTTTCTCCTCGGAAGGCCACTAGGGAAGAACCCTTGCCCCCACAAGTAGATCTCCAGGGGCTTCCCAGTCCTGCACTCCTTCAGCACGGGCTCTGGGCGCCATCTTGTGTTACAGAAGAGTTACTGTTTCGGCCGGGCCCAGGCCCCTCCTCACATCCCAAGGTCCCTAAAAGCAGCTGTGGACCCACCGTCTTCTCCCTCCCTCTAGCAGGGATGCTCACTAGAGGAACCTTCCCCAGACACACCAGTGGATGAACCAGAGCATAGCACTGCTGTGATTTCCGCCTCTTACTGGTCATCCGCCTGATGGGGGCGGCCCGCTGGGCACACCAGCCTGGGTTCTTTCTGGCCTCTGGCTGGTTTTTTGTTGTTGTGGTGGTTTTTTGTTTTTTGGGGTTTTTTTTAAAGATTTTATTTATTTATTTGACAGACATCACAAGTAGGCAGAGAGGGAGACTGAGAGAGAGGAGGAAGCAGGCTCCCTGTGGAGCAGAGAGCCCGATGCGGGGCTCGATCCCAGGACCCTGGGATCATGACCTGAGCCGAAGGCAGAGGCTTTAACCCACTGAGCCACCCAGGTGCCCCCCACTGACTGTTTCATATGCATTCCCTTTGGGGCAAGATTTGCCTCCTCAACTGTGTTCCTAGATACAATCCTAAAACAGCAAGTTAGTTCATCACTCTCTGGTCTGAGTTTCTGCCTCTGTAGAACGAGGCCGGTCATGCGGACTTCCCTGGGTCATGAGCATCAGAAAGAACACGCCGATCATAACCACCAGCACACGGAACCGCTCAGCAAATGAGTTTTTAGAATAACTTGGGTCCCTTTAAAACAGACGAAAGCCCGTCGTGGCTCCCGGTCTAGACTGGATGAGAACTTACACTCCGGGTGATCCCGCGTGCTCTCTGCTTCCCGCTCTTCCCATACGAAAGCTTTGCTGCTTCTCCCGTTAGCTCCCGTGTCTTCTTGCTTTCCTTCTTTCTTCCATCCTCTGAACATCTCGTCTCCACCGCGGGCCACCTTCTGCTTCCTGTCCCCGGCCGAGATGGCCCTTGAACCAGCCTGTTCACGCGGGCCCCGGGACGCTCGTGCGCACGCGCGCGCCGCCTGGGCTAGCTCGTGGGCTCCTCTCCCCAGTGGCTGCAGATGAACCCCGACCATCCACAGTCATCTCCCGTGACATTCATCTGTGACCCGGACATCAGGGCTGCCAAAGGGAGTGTCGCTGGCTTGCTGCAGGGCCGGGGCGCTGGCCGCCATCGGCCGGGACAGAGCAGGTGTAGCTCAGCCCCCAGTCCTGTCACGTACCAGCTGTGTGACCCGAGGCGGATCATCTCACTCCCAGGCTTCGGTTTCCTCCTCTGTACACCGTGACGGTCAAGGTCCCTCTCCCGGGCCATAACGGGGAGGGTCGCTTGGCAGGTGTTCGCTGCTGCTGCTACAGCCACTCCCCCCCCTCCCCCCGCTGCTGCTTGAAGGAAATAATATTACGTCCCATCTTGCATCCGTCTTAAGAAGTTGTAAGGAATTTTCCGACCATGTTCAAGCTAAGTGTGGCTTTTTTTTTTTTCCCAAGCTGAGTGGGGCTTTTCTCCCCGAGTCTCGCCGTCACCCACCACTGCTCTACTTCCCAGACACCCCAGGCGCTGACCGCTTTCTGCTGCCCTTCCGTGTTTCCCCGGCTCGTTCGGCCTCCAGGCCCCCGATCTCCCCTCCCATGCTGCGCCGCATCATTTTGCCTTCTGGTACCCTTACCTCCTTCCGCCAGCATCCCAGACTCCATGATCCATCATTCCAGGATGCTCCGGCCATCCGAGATGGACTCCTCTCTCTCTCCGCCTTCCCATGGCCCATCCCCCAGCAAATGCCAGCCTTGGATTAGTGCGCCCTGCCGGCTCTCTCCACCTGCCCTCCTTGGCTTCCGCGACCGGGGCAACCCAGCTCTACACCGGTTGGTGCAGCCTTAGATTTGGGGGCCCCCAGCTTCAGCGGGGTCCCTGCTCTTCTCCCCACTCCCAGCCACCCCTTTCTTCCACCCTTCTCAAGACTCTGTCCCCACCACTTCAGATCACCTCTGCTCCTGCCTCCCTCCTTCGGGAGAACGCGGGCCACTTGTCTGCACCTGCCCCCCCCCCCCCCCCCGTCCTGCCTTCCGCGGCACCTGCAGGGATCCTCTCTGTCACCTGCACCCCCAGCTCTCTCCCCTCAGCTTTGGAAACACTGTCAGTTCGCTCTCATCTTTAAATCCGCCCTCAGCCCTGACTTCCCTTCTAGAAGCCATCCTCTCGCTGTTCTTTCTTTCTCATTTGAGTATCTTAACGTCATAGCTCGTGCTCACTGCCTTCACCTCCTCACCTCCTGTGGAGTACTCCGCCTCCTGCCGCCCGGCTTCTGCTCCCACAGCAACACTGCACCGTTCACCGCAGTCCCCAGTTCTGTCCTAACCGCTAAAGCCGCGCTCTGGGTCCTCCTCAGGCTCTCTGCAGCACTGATGTTATCGGTCATCTCTCCTCACTCACCCCTTCTCTCCCACCGTTGTCTCCTCCTGTCTCCCTCCTGGCTGCTGCTTCCTGGTGGACCTCTGCCCATGGGTGTCCCACAGGGCTCCATTCTCAGCCCTGGTCTTTCTTCTCGACGGCATAGATGGCAACCGTGGTTTCTGTTCCGGTGGCCCAAGAATCCCTCTCCCTAGCCCAGCTGTTCTTCTGAGCTGCATACCTGTCTGTCCCATTGCCTACAGGACATCTCCCTGCGGGCGACTCAGAGACCCCCTCCAATTTCACTGTTTCCAGATGAGTCACTGTCTTCTCCCTTCTTCTGTGCTGCCCAGCCCAGAGACGCCAGCAGCCCCCTTCATCTCCCAGCCTGAGACCAGGGGGCTCCTCCGCCCTCCTCAGTCCATCAGGAGTCTGTCCACCAGTCCTGTCAGCTCTGGCCCTTACCACCTCCGCGCCCTCTGCTTTTCTCCAACTGCTCCACCACCTCCCCTGTTCCAGTCTTTATCATTCTTGCCTCCCAACTGAGGGCCTTCCTGCCACCCATTCCTCCAAGCTGCAGCCGAAGCAGCCTTTCCAAAACACGTATAGCTGCTCATACCATTCCCCAAACTAAAACCTTTCCATTTCTTCCCACTGCATTTAAGGTCAAATCCAAATGTCCTGCCTACCCAGACTCTGCCTGTCTCGTCTCATGCCCCTGGGTCTTTGCACATGCTTGTCCCACTTTTTGGAATAGCCTCCTACCATCTTCTACCTCATCACCTATGTTTTCTGGTTCAGTCCTTGGCCTTCAAGATTCTCCTGGGAAGCCTCCCTTGACCGGTCGCTGCGCTCTACAGGGGTCACCTGTACACTTCTCTGCATCCCCCACTAAGCCGTTAAGCAGGGACAGCCGGCGACCTCGCAGTACAGCAGAGCAGGTCCCTGATGAGTATGTGTTGGGTTTCCAAACAGTTCTAGTTCAAGTGTTTTGAGACCTTCTTTGGGAGGGCAGGGCAGAACAGCCAGCTGGCACGACCTACACAGAAGTCATTGTGAACCGACGAGGCACTGTGGTACTGGGGCGGGGGTGGCCTAGGGCGGATCTCCCAGCGGGGCCTGCAGCTCAGTCCGCTTTCTCTCTCTCCCTCAGCGTACATGAAGCGGCGGCACAGCTCGGTCAGCGACAGCCAGCCCTGCGAGCCCCCCTCCGCAGGCATAGACTACAGCCAGGGCGCCAGCCCCCAGCCCCAGCACCAGCTGAAGAAACCCCGGGTGGTGCTGGCTCCGGAGGAGAAAGAAGCTCTGAAACGAGCTTATCAGCAAAAGCCATACCCGTCACCAAAAACCATCGAAGAACTCGCCACCCAGCTCAACTTGAAAACCAGCACCGTCATCAACTGGTTCCACAATTACAGGTACGGTCCGGCTCGGGCCGCTCTGGGCCCAGGGAATCGGGGCTCCGGAAGAGCACGCCGTCGGCCCTCGGGAAGCAGCCTGTCTGCCCCACAGACAATGGCCGGGAACGGTGCGCGGGGATGACGTTTTGGGGACTTGGCCCTGGCTGGCTGGGGGCCAAAAGCTTGGTGTTTGGTCAGTTAGTTGGCTTTTCAAAGTTTCATTAGAGTTTTTAACTCCCAAGATGTAGGATAACGTGGTCAGAGACCACGCACATCTGCTGTGGCCAGAAAAACAGTTATCACTCAGAGAGAACATAAGCATCCGAGGCTCCACAGCAGTGAAAGTTTCTTCCTTTTTTTTTTTTTTTTAAGATTTTTTATTTATATGAGAGAGAGAGCATGAGAGGGGTGAGGTCAGAGGGAGAAGCAGCCTTCCCACCGAGCAGGGAACCTGATGTGGGACTCAATCCCGGGAGTCCAGGATCATGACCTGAGCCAAAGGCAGTTGCTTAACCAACTGAGCCTTCCAGGTGCCCCGCAGCGGAGGTTTCTTAGTGGAAACCCGGGGAGTCTTGTACAGCATTATCTTCCAAATGAATCTGAGTAGTTTTGTCATTAAATAAATTGAGTTAATGAAGATTTATTGAGCATCTACTAGATCTCCAGACACTGAGCCCAAGTGTTTTAAAGATTGATTGATTTATTTGACAGAGAGATCACAAGTAGGCAGAGAGGCAGGCAGAGAGAGAGGAGGAAGCAGGCTCCCCACTGAGCAGAGAGCCCGATGTGGGGCTTGATCCCAGGACCCTGAGATCATGACCTGAGCCGAAGGCAGAGGCTTTAACCCACTGAGCCACCCAGGCGCCCCCCAAGTGTTTTAATCAGCACTGTCCCACTTGACCTTCACAGTCTTTTAAGGGACACATTTTTACCTGCACTTCATAGGTGGAAAACCTAAAACTCCGAGGGGTTAAGCAAATGACCAAGGCAGAAGTGCCTAGCTCTGTCCCATAGAGCAAAGCAGACAAGGGTAAAATGTTTGGATGAGTTCATGAAAGTCCACGGACACACAGGCTTGTGGACCACAGCTGTAATCCAGATTTCTCTGCCAGAAACCGGGACTTCCCAGTGCTGTGGTGGGAGTGAGTGCTGAATGCCCTGGAGGTGACCGCCAATTGCTGGTTGTCATCAGAACGTCCCTTTTCTCCAGGGCTCAACAAAACTGGGGCAGGTGCTCCTGGTTCTACCCAGATGACCAGTGCACACACGTAGCCAGTGCAGGGAGCGCCCTCCCGGTTTCTCACCTCAAACAGGCAGCGGCCAACAGCACAGCCTAGACAGCAGGACCCTGCCTTATCTGTTAGGCTCTGCTGCGGTTTCCCAAGTGGCCCGGCAACCCCGCTCCCACCCCCAGGTGCTGAGCCAACTGGGAGATTTTAAAATATTAGACGGGAGCCAAAATAATACCTTGACTGCTGATGAAAGCCAAGTGAGCATTCATAGCTTAGCGTGAGAGCCTAACGGGCCTGCTGCCTGACCCCCTGGAACCAGGCAGATTTATCCGTCACGGCAGCACTTGTCGCCCGCAGGCCTCCCCGTGTGTGGGCTGCCTCCTGTGAGGACAAAGCAGGCACACGAGCGGAGCACGACCAACTTACTCATCCTAAATTCACAGATGAGCTAAAACCAGAGGCAGAGCAAGGCTAGCAGGGGTGACGGTGGTGCTCCCTCTACAGGGAAGGAAGCTTCAAGAACAGTAGACAAGGGAAATGAAGGAGAATGAATGAGAGAACCTGGGCAGAGTTCCCCAGAGGGCCCCCCGCCTTTGCCAGGTGTTGTGCAATCCCATTTTCACTTTCCAGACACAGAGGTGCATTTGAATAGGTACTTTTGACCCTTCTGCACGCTGTGCCCATTTGAGTGCAAGCGTGGTAACTCAGAGAGGACCGAGTAAAGTTGCTGCCTGTTACACAGAGCATCTCCGGGAGCCATTTCCCCTGGCCCCGCTGGGGTCACCTTTTTCCCCAGATCTCACCTACAGGCCTCAGCTGAGTGGCGGTCCCTGCCTCCTGGCCAGGGCACGTGCTCTCCAGAATTCTCAGCTTCTGTCACTCATCTTGGTGACAGCTATGGGACTGCCCACCCCATCACAGGTGGTCAGCCGCTCAGTGTGGCGAGGCCCCATGTGTGCATTTAACATGAGCAAATTCAAGCATATGCAACACAAGAGAGAAGGGGGGAGAGGAGAAGGAGCAGTAGAACTCGGAACTTAGCAAAAGAGCTCAGATCCAGATCTAGAGTAGATGCCCAGTAAATGTTTCCTTTCAGAAATAACCACAACAGGGGCACCTGGGGGGCTCAGTGGGGTTAAAGCCTCTACCTTCGGCTCGGGTCATGATCTCGGGGTCCTGGGATCAAGCCCCGCATCCGGCTCTCTGCTCAGCGGGGAGCCTGCTCCCCCCCCTCCCCCTCTGCCTTCCTCTCTGCCTACTTGTGATCTCTATCTCTGTCATATAAATAAATAAAATATAAAAAAAAAGAAAAGAAAGAACCGCGACAAAGTGGGCTGGGCTAAGACAAATGGAAGAACCGGGCAGAGATTTGTTTCAGCTGCAGGGATCTGGGAAGATATCGTGGAAGAGGTGTGAGATGTGCAGGGTCTTGAAAAAAGAACTGAAAAGATTTTTTTTTTTTTTTTTAAGATTTTACTTATTTCAGAAAGAGCACAAGCAGGGAGGAGGGAAAAGCAGGCTACCCTGCTCCCCTGATATGGGGCTTGATCCCAGGCCCCCCGGGATCATGACCTGAGCCGAAGGCAGACACTTGACCAACTGAGCCACCCAGGCGCCCCTGAAAAGAATCTTACAAGCCACAAAATAGGTCAGATGAGAAGTGAGCACTAGATCATTCAGAATTTGCATAAGGCCCAAAGAACTGAAGTCGCCTGGTCGCCCAGGAGGCAAAGTGCAGAGCAGAGAGTGAGTTCTCCCTCCACGGCATTAGCTCTCCAACTAAACACTTCGAACAGAGACCGACTTAGCCTGGTAGACCCCCGAGAGCTTCATGTAAGGACTGGCACGCGTGCACCAAATTCCTCAGGGAGGAGAGAGTTTCTCACGTTCTGCAGGAGTTAGACGGCAGAAGTTGATTTTCTTTTTCTTCCCGGCCCTACCGGAACCCACAGGGAATAATGGGGAAGGGGGGATCAATTTTTAGTCCCATCAAAAAAAATGCAATTTTACTTCCTCTTATCCTTTCACTCTTGAGGGCATTAGAAGTATCTTAAGGTGACCATTCACCCAGGAACAGGGCCAGAAATGCCAGAACAGACTATCTACCACAGGACATCTGGTCTCCTCCTAGAACGGGTCAACCCGGGAGAGACTCTGCCGGGCCCTAAACACCCCGGTGTCCTGCGAACCTTGTGTGACTTGTTTGACAACCAGATCTGCTCCTGAGACCTGGTCTGTCTAGATCAGAAGACGGTATTTTTCATGGACATGGAGACAAATCTAAACTAAGAAGGATGAGGTCTCCGGTCGCTTGAGCACATAGTACATGCCAGGCAGTCAACCAGGAGCGTCTAATCAGATTCTCGAACAGCCAAGGGTGCCAGCCAGGATACCAGGCCCCAGGTGCAGCTGTCCCTTCCCTCCCCCCCAGGCCTTTTAGCTCAGCCTTAGCACCTAACCCCAGGGATTCTGTCACTCAAAAGGCAGGTGGAGGGTCTGAATAGTCCCCTGTTTTTCTGGGTCTACTGTGTGTCCTATATTATCCATTAATATTTTAGTCTTAACATCTCTGCAAGGAAGATGCTATTCTCCACATTTTTCAAATAAGAAATCTGAAGCTCAAAACAGCTCAGGACCTTTCTTCCAAGCTGTACACCTAGTAAGTCTACAAAGCCAGATTTCAAACCCAGGTTGGCCTGGTCCCATAAAGCCTGTGCTCTGTTCTGGGCCAGTCCACCCCCGGGGACTCAGAGTTAGTACCCAGCAGACCTGTGGCCTGCCCATCTAGCTCCCACCTCCCCAGCCCGGGTGGGACAGGATTAGGCGTTCACCCCAACAGACACGCCTGGCTGCCCAGGACCCTGAAAGGTAGCAGAATAGGCTCGCCCTCACAGCCCGGTGTCCAGGAGCCTATCAACAAGGGCTTGCATTTCACAGGCCCCCGTGGTAGCCCTAGAGAAGGAAGAAAGTCTCCACTTATGCCAGAGAACTTCTGGGGGTGGGGGCCGCGGAGGGGAGTAGGTTTAGGACCTCATCCTGCAGCTCTCACTCAGAAACCATCCTCGGGACAAGCGTCAGGGCTCAGGCTGTGCAGGGAGCAGATACTAATGTGAACACATCAGCACCACCGAGGTTTTGGACACACTGGCCTGAAAACGCTCTCCCTGGCTTCAACACTCCTCACATCGAACACAAGGCCTGGCATATAGTGGGCTCTCCAAACATGTCGCCTCTACTGGGGTCTATGTACTACAGAAAATATTTTTATCGCATGCCTAACCAAGGGCTGTCGGGAGGGCCAGTTTCGCAGGACAGTGGGCTTCGTGCCCAATGACCTGAGGATTCTTTTCCAGTAACAGCTGGCACACTGATCAGAGGCTTTTCAGCTCTTTGGAATAACCATCGTAGAGAGTTCGGATGGAGCCTAGTGCTGTGAGCAGATGGAAGGAGAAACTCTAGCACAGAAACAGACTTAAGAACCCTTTCTTGATGTCACCCAGGGCCCCAAAACGGGGAAGGCCAGAAGAGCAGCTGCTCCTTCAGACCCAACAAAGTAAGGGAGCGCTGGGTCCCCAGTTAGGGGCGGTCCTGCTTGATGGCAACATGCTTGGTGTGTTGGAGCGCATATATGGTCTCCTTCGTGCCTGATGGAAAGCGACCCTGCCCAGGGCCCGACCTGTGGCTCAGAGCACCAGGCTCAAGCTTCTGGCCCTGGGAGCTGTGTATTCGTTGGTTCTCTCTCACGTTAGCGTCCGTCCTGCATTTCCAGCTGTTAGTCGCGTCAGCGGTCACCGCCGTGTACCCCGCACCAGGCCGGGCCACCAGGCCGGGCCGGGGTGTGCAGAGAGTGCGGCCGCGCCGCCCGCAACCCGCTGGGAGGTGGGGCGGGACGGGCATGGGGGGAGCGCGCCCTTGAACGAGGCACACGGGCGGGGCGCGCCGTCCTCGCGGGCAGCCAGCCAAGGGACCACCCTGCAAAGGCGCAGGGTCTGGGAACCAGCGGGTGACCCCCCAGCAGCCCCGCTCACGGCGCCCTCCCGCTTGTGTCTCGCAGGTCTCGGATCCGCAGAGAACTGTTCATTGAGGAGATTCAGGCGGGGAGCCAGGGCCAGGCCGGGGCCAGCGACTCCCCGTCGGCCCGAAGCAGCCGGGCGGCGCCCAGCTCGGAGGGCGACAGCTGCGACGGCGTGGAAGCCGCCGAGGGCCCGGGCGCCGTGGACGCCGAGGAGCCGGGCGGCCCCGCGGCCGCCGCCAAGTCTCAGGGAGGGCCGGCCGAGGCCCCGGAGGAGCGGGAGGAAGCGCCGAGGCCGGCGGAGAAGGCGCAGCCGCCGCCCTCGGGGGCCCCCGCCCCGGACGACGCCGACGACGACGACGAGGGCCGGCCCCGGGCGCCCCCGCCGCCGCCGCCGCCGCCCCCGCCGCCCGAGGGCCCCGCCGACGGCCCGGGGCCCGTGCCAAACCCCGCCATCGCCGCCGCCGTCGCGCCCGCGGCCGGGGAGGACGCCGCTACCTCAGCCGCCCCGCCGGCGGAGGGCCCCTGCCGGGCCCGGGACGGCGCCGACAGGAGTTCCGCTTTGCCAAGCACCAGCGCGCCCGCGGCCGCCCGCAGGGCCAGCTCGCTGCAGAGCCTCTTCGGCCTCCCGGAGGCGGCGGGCGCCAGGGACTCGCGAGACAACCCCTTGAGGAAGAAGAAGGCCGCGAACTTGAACAGCATAATCCACCGCCTGGAGAAGGCCGCCAGCCGGGAGGAGCCCATCGAATGGGAGTTCTGAGAGGGCGCCGCCCGCCGAGCCGGGCCGGGCGGGGCCGAGCTGGGCCGGGCCGAGCCGAGTCGGGCCGAGCTGGGCCGAGCTGGGCCGAGCCGGGCCGAGCCGAGCCGAGCCGAGCCGAGCCGAGCCGAGCCGCGCCGCGTCTCGCCGAGCTGGGCCGAGTCTGGCCGAGCCGAGCCGAGCCGAGCCGAGCCGAGCCTGGCCTGGCCTGGCCTGGCCTGGCCTGGCCGAGCCGCGCCGGGCTGGGCTGGGCTGGGCTGGGCTGTGCTGGGCCTGGCCGGGCCGGGCCGGGCCGGGCCGGGCCGGGCAGAGGGGCGGGCGCCGACTCCGCGGCCTGGACCGTGTTGCGCACTTACCGCCCTGCGGGCCACAGGGCAAAATCGCCATAGGCCAAGGTGCATATAGAAAACAAAGGAGCATTAAGCCCAATCTATGTCGTGTTTTCAAGGAAGAAAACGGAAATGTGTAGTCGAGCTTTTTTGTACCCTGAAGTGTTTTTTTTATTGCCCTAAGTGATTTCCACAGGTTCTGGAATAACTCTTACAGCTTTGCCTTGCGCCCTCCTCTTTCGTGTGGGCTTTAAAAAAAAAAGAAATCAAACCCACATATTAAAAGGGGGCTTTTTATCTGCCATCTAATGGCTTCAGAGCGATAATACACTATTATCTTCTTAAACCAGGAAAAAAAAGGGGGGGAGGGGGGATTTTTCAGAAAAACTAAAAAAAGAAAGTTTTTGTAGCTGTTCAGTTGCCACTAAGAGATTGCACAGTCAAACCGACTCTAAACACACTAGTTTGGATTCCTAAATATTTTCAAGTAAAGAATCTTCTCGTTTGAGACTTTGAATTAAAATAAAACACATTTACTCCACATATTTTTTAACAGAAAGAGAAGTCACATCAGGAAACGATCTGATTTTGTGGTAGCTGAGGTAGTGTTTTCTCGTACGTGCATAGAATCCTGACATGTAGTGCACAGTGATCCATAGCTTTAACTGACCTCTGGGCTTTTGCTGGCCAGGGTCTGTTTAATACACTCCATTCTAGGCCAAATCAGGACAAAAAGAAAAGATCCGAATCTAGGTATTTTATAATCTGCTTTTTAACCTCTAACCGCAGAGCACGCTGATCAGACCTCATATCTCGGAGGTTTAGGAGACAAGTTAGAACTGTAGCATGTCCCCGTTCATTCTGTTTAATTTATGGTGTCTACGTCTGTGTTCGCGCGTCTGCACGCGTGCGAGCGTGTAAAGCACGGAGGAAAGAGTGGGCCGCCGAGGCGGCGGCAGGCAGTCGGGGGCCGCAGGGGCCCGGCCGGCCTGGGCAGCAGGCTTTCCTCGGCACAGAAGGCAGCACACCGCACGG
The DNA here is from genome assembly GCA_004024625.1 of Mellivora capensis. Taxonomy (NCBI): domain Eukaryota; kingdom Metazoa; phylum Chordata; class Mammalia; order Carnivora; family Mustelidae; genus Mellivora; species Mellivora capensis. The sequence goes on along the minus strand of PISX010009149.1, from coordinate 50,747 downwards.
CACGCTCCCGGGCGCCTGATGGACTGAGCCCCACCAGGGGCCGCCGCTCCCCGGGCCTGGGCAGGGCTCTCCCGCACGCGCGCTCGCTCTCTCTCTCTCTCTCTCTCTCTGTCTCTCGCTCGCTCTCTCTCCCCCGCTCTTCCCACCACAAGCACTGAGGACTGATGACGTCGTGGGAAGCTTCCTTCCCTGCAGAAGAGAGGACGTGGCAGTCTGGGCTCTGCTCCCACCCCTGTAGAGGCGGCCCGCGCTCACACCAAAACGTGGTCGCTCTTCGCTTCCAGACCAGACCTTTCGCTGGCCCTTCCTTCCTTCTGCCTCTTGGAACAGTTCTTTTATGCACAGTCTAGGGCAGTCTAAGTACAGATCAGAAGTCTAACTTGTCTCGGATTCCTCCTGTTGTCTATGTGTATATGCGTGAGAATAGAGGCGGATGAGAGTGTGCGTGTGTGCGTGTGTGTGCAATTTTATACGTCTGTGTATTTTCTTAAGTACCTGTGCACACATAGAGTGCATTACTGCCACCTTTTTTCAATAAGCTGTTTTATCAGTTATGGCTTCTACAAGTTTGCTAATTTAGACTCCTTATTGCCATATCTTTAAACTAACAATAGATGATTTCGGTATATATATATATTTTTTTTTGCTTATTTATAGGTGCTGTATTTTATTATCTGATTGTTAGGAAGGGATGAAAGGGGCAAATATTCTTAGAGGGATAGACTGCCGGCAGTATTGGGTATAATTTACAAGATGTAGTTGTCCTACTGTATATTACTGATTGAAAACTTTTTGACCGTATTGTGTATCATTGAAACCTTTGTCTTAGGTCAACATCTTTGGATGGCATTTTAATGGTGCATTCATTATTTCTTAAGTTTAATTAATATTACCTTTTTTGATTTGGGGGGGTGGGAGGGAGTTATAATTTTCAAGGTATGCTCCCACTATTACACCTCAGTGTGCTTGTATTAATTAACTTTGTAGGACTTTGACTGTAAGATGTGAAACCACATTTCTTGCATGATGTTTTAGGAATTATGTAGTTCATTTACAGTCTTTTAACCTGCAACCGCAGCACTTAGTTCAAGTTCTCACAAATTTAAGAGTCACTACACTAAAGACAATGCCTTTTCATGAATAAGAAGTTTTCAGAAGGCTCTAGGAGGCTGGGAGGCAGGCTGTTTGTCTTTCGATGGTCGGATCATCTCTGAACTTGATACCTGGTTCAGTGAGAAGAGAATTCAAAATGGAGGAGCTTAAGGGGAAGCAGATTACCATCTGGCTCGATGCAGGTGCGTTAAGAAGAGCGAGTTTGCTTTAGTGACCCCCTAGGACAGTGAGTAGCAGAGCCCCTGACGGTACTGTGGTTTCCTCTCCACGAAAACCTCGGAGTTTTTGTCATCGTGTGTGATCAATCTCTGAATATCTGATTTTTCATTAGAATGAAAACCAGGGAGTTAACCGAAATACTAGGGGAGCGTTTTCGTTTTAAAGGCATGACTGTTATTTACAAAGGTGTTCAACCCGAGGAAATTGAGGAAGTATAAATAAGTTTGTTCCAGTGGCCAAATAGAAACAGTAAAACTGCCACTCGGGCTCTTCCAAGCGGTTTAGTCCTTTCTGTTGGGTTTTGTTGGTTGGTTTGTGTTTTGTTTTGTTTCATTTTGTTTTCTTAACTCGGTTTTCGTTGATTTCCACTCTACCTTTTTTGCCAGACTTACATCTGGGTGCTCGATACAATCAGTTGGTTAAAGTTTGCTTGCGGTTCTGTGTGTGTATTTTTTTTTTTCCTCTATTTATTTTTTTTTTTCCAATTGTGACCCCAACCCTGTGATCTTTTGTGTCAAGCTTTCACTGTCTGTAATACTTTTAAGAGCTGCCACTAAATAACAAACCTTTCAGGGGGTCGGGGGAGCATCCCCCATCCTTGTCGCACCTCTCAGTTCGAGTCTAAGGGTTGATCTTTCATCTTGATAAGCAATATTCAAGTGCCTTGAACAGCATCCTCTCCGGGGGGCTTACCTTCAGCTGGCTGGCATTCCAAGCAGTAGCTCCCACAGGCAGCCGACCTCCTCCTCTCTCTGCTCCATCAGTTTAAAAAGCTGATTTGTACCTCTCCCCTGGGGAAAACGGTTCCGTATAAAACACTAATACTTAATTACAAGCTCCATTATACCATTTTAAATGGCTCCTTTTTGTTAATTGGAGGCAGTGTTCATAACTTAAGGTTTTTGCCATTACTTAGCTGGCTAAGTGGAGGCCCGGTATAAAATCAGTGTTCACATCCAGCCTCTTGACCCTTGGCTCCCACCCACATTCCTCTGTGGGGTATCTGAGGTGGAAGGTGTGTGGGTTCTGTCCCAGACCTGGGCCCGCCCGCTTCCACCGCCTGGCTCCCAGGTGACCGCCAACCTTGAACTTCGGGATCAGTCAGGATGTCTGTGATTTCTGTCCGGCCGCCCTTTAGAAAGGATTACCCCAGCCAGCTGGCTCAACTCGATTATTCTCAGAGTCAACCCGTGTGAACAGCACCCCGACCTGAGGTAGCTTGTGAGCAGCAGACTGTCCCGGGATGCAGGCTTCCAGAAGTCTCCAGGAAATGCCAGACTCTTGACTCGTATGACTACTATTAAACCACAGCCACAATGTCTGTGAGAGGGACTGAGGCAAAAAGGTGACAGTTGTGGGATCCCTGCCCCTTGTCCTTGCTTTCGGCATCTTTTCTTTCTCCCCATTTAAAAACCATCCTGCCTGATGCGGACGTTCAGGTCCGCTGCTGGTGGTCCAGACCCGGAGAGCTACAGGGTTGAGGGTTTCTCTGTGGCTGTGAGAGACCCTCCCTGTGGACCCGCACCCCCTGGCCCAGCCGGCCGGCTCTAGGAGGAAGGAAACCCCTCATCTCCCTCCGTGGCCCGAGCCATGTCAATCGTGGGGCTGTGAGGAAACCAAGCAGAAGGCAGGTTGTACTCTAATCGGAGGGAAAGCTGTGGCGTGAGCTCGTGGCCCTAAGATCATGCCCTAGTCTCTCTCACACACACACACACACACACGTGTCCACAGGCAGGTACCTTCCCAGCAGGTGGACTAGGTTTCTTTGTTCCTGCAGAACTCCTGCCCTCTCTCGCAGCAGTGATCAATGAACTCTATTGATGTTCTATGCAATGTTTCTCCTCCCTCTCATCTTAGAAAAACAAACCTCACTGAAGATAACAGAGGACCCCGGGTGCGGGGAGTAGATCACACCCTTCTGGGATGCGCACCGCGTGAAGCGGTGTTCATGACTTACTCCATCTTGAGCTGGGGGACAACAGCCATTGCCTTAAATGCACTATGACAGGCGCCTCTCGACAGGCCTAAAAACAAGAGTCTGCCCTTAGCCATCGCAAGCCCCCTCTTTGGAGGGCCAGCAAGCCAGCCGCACGGGGGGAATGGAGCCAGGCGAGGTTCAGGCCTGCGTGGCACGCGGGGTGGGCTGTTTGCCACGTTCCTTCAGGCAGGCCGTTCCCTTCCCTCCCTAGATGTCCTGTCACACTCCTCCTCTGTCCCCTTCTACCTCACTAACCTGTGCTCCCACTTGACGTTACTCCCTTCAGAACTGCGAGGCACAGGGGGGCTCTTGGCGGAGAGGGGAGAGCCAAGAGTGCTAGAATCGTGGCGTTCGTGAGTGTGTCTGGGCCTGGTGGGCAGGCCTCCTTCCCTCTTCTCTTTTGTGAGCACAACACGGACAGACAGCTGTGCTGCTCGAGGCACGTGGATTTTTCTCTTGACTTCACCTGTTCCGGACGCGCTGGCAGCCGTTCCCTTTGCAGGTTTCAGGCCTCAGAGGGCCCCGCTCTGGCCGGCCTTCGCTTTCTGCCCATTCCCGCTCAGCTGTCAGGATCTGTCAGAGCCTTTTCCCTTGCTCTGGGCTGCCCCTGGCCGGCCAGGTGAGGACACGGCCCCAGGCTTCCTACCTGGCATCGGGGAACTCCGTCTTTCTTTGTCCCTGGCACAGAGAAGTTGTGACTGCAGCTCCACTCTGAGACCTCCTTTGGAAGCGTCTGGAGGACGGGAAAGGAAATGGTTCTCCCGTCCGCAGACCCAGTCTTCAATCACAAGACTCTTCCCAAAAGAGCATACCGGTTTCTACGCAGTGCAGAAAAACCCAGCTCCCAGAGCCGCTGCTTAGACGGGGGTCCACCCTCTCTGGTGGCCAGTGTGTCCTCCTGGCGGGAAAGACTTGGAAGCGGAAGCCTAAGGATTTATGTCCTCGTCAGGCACTAGGGCATTTGTCAGGAAAAGCCCACGGTTAGAAACCCCCACCCCAGTGCTTTTGTGGTTTCGTGTGGGCCTTGGTGGCAACAGGGGAGGCTTCATGACCCCCAAGGCAGAGCTCCCGCCCCACGTGGCAAGATGCTGGCCTGGGCCTCCAGCAGAGTTCCGTTTCCCGGTGCACTGAACGTCGGTCTGGCCGGCACGCTCGCTGAGACGGAGGTCCAGTTTGGCAACATTTGTCTCCATTCCCACCGGTTTCTGCCTTTTTGTAGACAAAAACGAGCAGGAAACAAGTTCCCAAGTTCCAGAAAGTTCCAGAAAGATAACAGCCTGTGAACCATTAGAGGTGTGCTGAAAGCAGAGGCCCGAACCCTCGGAGTGAATGAGGAAGGCAAGGCGGGGGCGTGGAGGGCAGAGAGCTGGGCAGGAAATGAGCCGCACCCGAGTTCCCTGCCCCGGCCTGGCCAGGGAAGGAGGAAATGCAGCTTCCCGGTCTCTCCCACGTGCGGGACCCTCCCGCACCTGCCCAGGCCTTGCCGCCGTCCTTCCTCCCCTCCAAAGATGCGGTGACCACGCTGTCAGTGGTATCTCCATTCTAATTTTTGCATGAAGTGACATTTAGCTTTAACAAGACATTTCCAAAGCGCCTAGTCTCCTCCGGAATGCTAACTTTAAAAGTTGGGCATTGTAGGCGAAGAATCCTAAAAAAGGCTAGCGAGAGAAAGGCATTAGGCTATGCATAAATGTGCACTTCCCCACCCCCTGTTAAAAACCTTTGAAAATAACTTTGAGTTGCTTTCCATGGGTCTAGTTTCTCCAGTGACGTTAGGTGTAGTCTGTGTTCCTGTCATTTCCGTAGTGTCTAGGCTTTAATTTCTACCACAAAATATGCTATTATGCTATGTATCAAGCTTTCTGTGATCAGAAAGGAAAGGTGCCTTATATCCCAATGTCACGGCTACATCCCTATGGAAAATAATCAGAAGCACAGTGTGTAAGGAAGCGTTGGGACTTCCACTGGTGAAACCAGACACCACTCAGCTAGATGCATTGAAAAAGTGGCACGGGGCTGCTTTTGTTTGAAAGTTCCTCTCCTTTTTCATTTTTTCCATCTTTTTCTTTGCTTGCTTTCTTTGCTTTCCTTTGTGGGTGTGTGTGCACGTGTGCGTGCGTGTGTGTGTGTGTAGTTTGCTTTAAACAGAAAGCACTTAAGTAGATGACTATGTGTAAAAAGCTCTGTGCAATAGAAATCATTTTTCTTCATTTTTAAGAGATAATGTATTGCACACCAAATGAACTCAAAGTAAGCTTTAGACCAGGACGATTCAGGTTGTGGATGGGAACGTTCACTGTAGTTCCGTTTGTTCATGAACTGAAGGGGAAAACAGGCCTCCCTAGCCCCCCACCCACCCCTGCCTGCCTCTTGCTGACCCCCCCGAGCTAGGTGTACAGGGCCCACAGGCCCCGGGAGACCCCGGCTGGGTGGCAGGGGAGGTGGGGGGGCGGGGCGGGGGGTGTGACCCAGCAGCTAAGGACCCTCCCAATTGTGAGACTACAGCCATCCCTTCCAGCACTTAACCTTTCCTTGAGATGAGTTGACTGCTACTGACCTGCCAGCGTGCGTGAGGATAATTATAAAAGGATGTTTCCTTGAGAAAAAAAAAATTTTATTTCTATCCTCTTCTATTTATTGTTAGGGTTAATCATTTAAGTTCTTATCAGGAGTGTATTGTTTTGTGTTGTTGTTGCTATAAATGCTTTTTTGCTGTCACTCCGGTGGTTACGGTCTTCTGCCTCCTGCCCTCTCCCCCGCCCCCCCGCCACACACACACACACACACACACCCCAAAAGAACCGAAGGGTCTGGGGATTTGACTGGGGGGCAGAGGGGGCTTCTCCAGCAGAATCAGACACCTGTCTCCAGGGTAGCCGCTCAGAAGCTGGTGGTCTCCCGGGTCTGACTTTTTAAAGGAGAGAGTTGAAAAACACTCGCGTGAGGGGCTACAGAGACTTAGAAAAGCAAAGTTCAGTTCCCCCAAAGCCTCCTAGAGCCTCTGGTAAGCCTTCTGGGTTCATGAAGTTCCAGCGAGCCCTGGTCAGAGCGGGCGCGGCTGGCCTGGGCGAGACCGTGGCTTCCAAGGGAGAGAGAGGTTTCTCGCGGGTCTGCTCTGTTGTGTTGGCTTTTCTTGTCGTTCTTGTGGTGGCTTCCCTTGCGTCAAAGTTGGGTCAAAACCATCTTGTGAAACAGCGGTGTTTGCGAGTCCGGCTATGGCTTGAGGACCCTCACTGGGGAGGTCGTGGGGGAGCCCCCTTCCCCCCCTTAATGTGGTGAAGCCCGGAGGGGGAAGCACGTTGCTTGCTAATCAGGTGTGACAGGAGGGGCTGGCCCAGGAGGACGGGGCTCCCCCCAAGGCCAAGGTCCTGGTGGGACCGCACAGCCAACCCCCGCCTCGCTTTCCGTGCCATGACTTCTTCCCTTCTCTGAAATCGTTGGGGGTCCTGATCTTGTTCTCGTCTCTTTGAAAGAAAGCCCCCAATGAAATCATCGCCCCCGTCCCTCCGCCCGCCCCCCCCACCACCACCAAAGGGTTTTCATTTCTCTCGAATTAGTCTATGCATTTCTCTCTCTCTCTTTCTCTCTCTCTCTCTCTCTCTCGAGCCGTTTCTGCCTCTTTCCTTGAGAAAATGGGCATCTCCCGTCCCACCGAGACCCCTCAGAAAATGCTGTGCATTTTGGAGACGTGAAGATTCATGCAAAAATTCTTACAGCATTTGAGCATAATTCGTCGGAAAATAGAAGTGGGAGGAAAAGAAAAAAAAAAAAAGAGGAAAGGTGGGTTTCCCCGCGTCCCTTTCCGCTGAGTGAGACCTAGCTCTTTGCGATGTGCAATAACTACTTTGCCATGAGAGCGGGTAGCGCCACGCTCCTGTCCAGACTACTAACACAGCACAAGACAAGCTCGCTCGCAGAGTGGCGGACTTCTTCCGGGATACCTTTCAGAAGCTCAGCGCCCCGCCCCCTGCCCCGCACCCCCGCCCTCCCCTCCCCCGCCCCCCCCCGTATTGTGGTGTCTTTCCATTTTAGCAGTATTTTATATTTTCTGTAACGCACTAAGTCTTAGATGTTTTTAGAGCTCGTTTGTTAATACAATCACAGACTCTTTTTTTTTTTAATCCTCACAGAGACCCAACTGACCAAAAACAAAAACAAAAAAAAACAAAAAAACAAAAAAATCCAACAAAAAAAAAAAGGCGTCATTTTTGTACAAATAGCTTCGAGAAGCCTCTGTTGTGTTGCTGTGATCCATCTCTGGTAACATTTTTTTTTTTTCTTGCTATTTGTTTTCGACATTAAGAGTCAAAAGTTGATCCAGCTGGCGTGGGGGTGGGGGAGGCACCCGTCGGCCCCTGGCGTTGTCCCTTCTGTCCTTGGTTAGCCATACGATGTTTGTTCTCAGCACTGTACAACGGTCCCTATATGATATGGAGAAGCAATATCACTGTATGAAACTCACACCATGTATTATTACTCACTAGCACCCTAGGTGTGATAATTGAAGTAAATATCTTTTATACAAACACAAGAATGCGTGGGTTGTTTTTATTTAAAGTGCCCCGGCCTGAGGAGAAGCAGCAAACACTCTCATTCTGGGTCCGAAGGGGACCCCAGTAGTCGCCATGCCATGACGGCTACAGAGACCAGGCGTGGGGTGGGATGCGCAGGGGGTAGGGGGGTCTGGGCAGCACGCTGCACGGCGTCTCCATCCGGGTCTGCGTCCCTGCTCTGCTTGCTGTCGTGGGCCTTACTGTTTCAGTAGCTTTGAAATGCTGACCCTCCTGGCACCCGCTTCCTTGTCTGTGAAATGACACCATCGCTTGTCGCGCAGGCTCTGGAGGACCGGGGATGGTGGCTGACGGTGCTGGGCGAGGTTGCGTGGAGCTCGGGTGCCCTGGGGGGCTGTGGCCAGGTACCCCTGCAGGGCAGCGTGCACCCAGCCAGTGGCCTGGCCTAGTCTGATCTGTGTGCGTGGGGTTCGGGGGGCAGGGGTTGTCTCTCACTTGGTCCCTGAATCCTGATGTCAAAGACAAGCCTGGGATACCCGGTAACGCGAGCCAAGTGAGTGGAAAGAGAAAGGAGGAAATGGCGCCTGTGGGTTTCTGGAATGATCAGGCTCCTGAGAAGGGGTCACTGGCCAGCGCTCAGGGCTGGACCCAAGAGAGCTCTGCAGAGTTGATGGCTAGGTGGTCCACGTGCTCGTGACTGAGGTGGTTTCTCATCTTGAAATCTAGAAGTTTGGAAAATTATTGCCATTCTCACCGATGTGCGACCGGGCAGGGGGAATTGGTTTGTTGTGCAGTAATTTGTAGGTTTCAGAATGTGACGCTCCCACATGTGGTACAGAAGCATAAGCCGTCCTCCCTCCAGTAGGAGAAGCCCCCTCGAGCACAGGGCAGTCTCCTGCCAATGCCAGGTGCTCTGGGCAGCCCTGAGTCTCATCTGTCAGACCCAAGCGTGGCTAGAGCTGTCCCCAGATGTCTGCCCCCACAGATGGGAGAAATGAGGATAAAACCGACCGAGCTCTGCCAGTCTGACGTTCTAAGTCTGACTCCGCTAACATTCTGCTACTTCTCCGATGGCTAGTTAAGGCATGCTCCCCTCTTTAAAGATCTGTTAACTAAATTAAAATATAACATGTTAAAAAAAATAAAAATAAAGAACACTTGGCACAAAGCCTTCCAACCCAGAGAGTCTCCCCCGGTGCTTTTAAAGTGGGATTTAATTAAGCAAAATTATAGTTGCACATGGTTCCTTAGGCCTGGCTCTGTGTAAACGGCCAGCTCCTAAGACAGAGAAGGGAGCAAGGTTTCGTGCTCTGACTGCAACGGGGTGGTGCCCCCCCCGCCGATCCAGGCAGAGTCTCAGCCTCCTTGTGTGTGGCCTCCCTCTCCCTGTGCTTAAGAGGGTCTGGACAAAATGATGTGCATTTTGTTTGATGACTCAAGGACATAGGCTAAGGCCACCTGAGGACATGCAGTTGACCCTTGAAAAACACAAGAGTCAGGGGCGCCAACCCCCGACGCCGCTGAAAACCCGCGTGTAGCTTCTGACTCCCGCAAAACGTAACTACTCACAGCCTACTGCTGACCCGAAGCCTTAGCCAGAACATCGTCGCTGAACGCATATTTTGTGTTTATACATATAATATACTGTATACTTAGAATGAACTAAGCTAGAGGAACGAATGAAAAGCACAAGGAAAACCCATTTACACTAGGGAACTGTAAAAAATCTGCGTGTAAGTGGACCCGCGTGATTCGAACCCGGGTTGTCCAAGGGTCAGCAGTAATCATCAGTGTGCGAGGCTTCCGCTGTGATCCTGTCTGCGTGTGTTTCTGAAAGGGCCTCTGAGCGGCTGCCTTGGGTTGGGGTATGTTGCCGTCGCCTCCACAATGCCTAGTGTGCCGGCTTTGGGGGGCACCGAGCTTGTTGGTCTCTTGGGCATGGCACTGGTTCCTGGGCAGGGGCGCAGGGCCGAGCTGAGAACCCCAAGGGCTTGGGACAGCCGTTTTGGTGTTGGTGCTGCCTGGGAGGGCTACTGGTCACCAGATCCTTGATGTGCATCTGGCCCCCCGAGTGCGGGGGAGCCACATCGGCGGAAGTGGGAGGCGCAGCGTGTGCCCAGTGTGGGACGGGCACTCAGAAGCGACTGCCTCCTCCAGGAAGCTTGGGCTCTCAGAATGTCCAGAGGAGAGGCCTTTTTTTTTTTTCTTTTTTTCAAGAAATTGGTCTGTGGACAGTTAAAAGGCTGCTCTGTTAGGGACAGTGGAGTGGGGGGCTCCGGGGAGTGAGGTTGGAAGACCCCGCTCGCTTCACAGTGAGGCGTTGGGACCCTTCTGTGTGGTCGGGTGGCGATGCACTCGAGTCCCACTGTCTTCTCTCCCTGGCCGGCGCGCGACCTTGGGCAAAACCTAGTCAACTCAGGAAACCCTTTCTAAGACAATGAATGAACTTAGCTTCTTTGAGCTTCCATTTCTGTCTCTGCGGAGGGGACGTCATAATGCCAGACTCGCGGGGCTGCCGGGGTGGGATGGACCCCAGTGTTCATTACAGTGCCCAAGCCCACGGCAGGCACTCAGGACCTGTTAGCGCTGGCGGTTGGTGTGGGCGTTGTGTCATCGAGCTTGGTGGCTGGAACAGCTCCCTCCGGTCAAAGTCGTTTCCACCTTGTGCTGGGGCCAGAGGAGCCCCTACGTGGGAGTGCAGCTGGCTAGAGCTCCGGTGGCTGCGGCCTGACCACCACCACCAGTGGTGCCCGTGGTGCCCACAGTTTGGGCAGCCGAGCCCCGCACACCCAGCAGCTCTCTCTCTCCGGCCTCTGCTAAAAATTCAAGTCTCAGTTCCTGTGTGGCTGAAGCTGCCACACTGGGCTCGGCCACAGACAGGAAGGAAGTCCCCTCCCTGTGCCTCAGTCCTGGGGAGAGGGGGGCTGCGCCATCCACGGAGCTGGTTTCCTCTTAGAGGCTCCGTCTGACTGAGACATCTGCTGAGTCCCTGCCCTGGGACCCCCCCAAGCCCGGGAGCCTCTCATGTAGGAGGAGAGCAGATTCTCTGGGATGGTGATTCTCAACCGGGTTGGTGGGGGGGGGGGGTCGGACTTTGCCCCTTGGGGCGTTGGGCAGCGTCTGGGGGCATTTGGGGCAGCGCCGCTGGCACCTAGAGGGGAGAGGACAGAGATGCTGATAGAAGGCAGCCTCCTGACCCCCAACAAAGAATGATGTGGCCCCAAATGTCAGCAGTGCTGAGTCGAGGAGTCTGGGGCTCCTTGACGGCCGTAGTCAGCAGATAGTCACCAATAACTGCCGTGTGCCACGGACGTGCTCCAGGCTGGGAGTCCGGCAGCCTCAAGCAGCTCCCAGGAGACAGAGCAGTGCAGAACCACAACCCAGGCCTTAAAATGGGAAAAGGCATTGCAGATGCGGGGGTGGGGGGGGCACCCCAGAGTGAGGGGAAGCAGGGCCACAGAGTCTGCAGTGTGGCAAGTCAGAGGGACAGCGAGCCCCCGTGCGTGGGCAGGGTGGGCGGGTGGCATGGGGTCAGCCACACTGTTGGTGAGAACGAAGCAGATCCTGGAGGTGGCAGCTCTCGGTGAGCCTTGTTCTTTCCTTCCACCTGAGCAGATGTAGTGGAGTGGCTGCAGCAGTGCTCGGGGTACGAGGATCCCAGCCAGGAAGAAAGTGCCCCGCTCCACCCCTCCAGCGAGCATGCACCCCTCTGCAAAGTGCAGGGTCGCCCTGGGGCTTGGCGGTAGTCGATCTGAAGTCCTGATTCAGGGCATGGCCCAGAAGGTTCTGAGTGAGCCCTGAGCAGTTATCGGCTGGCGGGACCTGCAGAGGCCAGCTGGCCAAGCAAGCCCCAGCCAGCTCGGACCCAGCCCCAGAGGCCGTGCCCCGGGAATCCCTTTGCAACCTTCCACCTAAAGGAATGGGCGCTTCCCCACTGGGAGGAATGGACTCAGCCCATCAGCTGATGGACGTGGAGGGCTCACCGTGCCACTGATCCGCAGGGATAGCAGGGACAAACAAGGAGCTTGCCTTTCAGAGGGGGCGGACAGACGGTAGACCGAGTACAAGTGAATTACATAGTGCCTTAGACAGTGGTCAATGTTAGAGGAGAAAAACGAGGTAAGGGGGACTGGAAAAGCAAGGTGAGGGGTGAAAGTTCTAAATCAGGTGGTCAGGGTAGGCCTCGCTAAGAAGGTAACGTGAACAGAGTCTTGACAGAGGGGAGGGGGTGAACCATGCCAATGCCTGAAGTAAGAACATTCCAGGCAGAGGGGAAACAGTGAGTGCAAAGGTCCTGTGGTACAATGGTGCCTGGAAGCCAGAATAGCTGGAGCAAAGCCACCAAGGGCAAGAGTGGGAGGCAGCCAAGTCAGAGAGAGGAGGGAGACACAGGGCAGGAGATGGGGCCTTGTAGGCCATCGTAGAGTTTTGGGTCCGTTGGAGGGTTTGGACTGAGTGTGGTCTAATCTGACTGTTGAAAAGGCTCTCTCTGGCTGCTGCTTTGTGAGGCTCTTGCCATAAGAACCCGAGGCTATGATTGGGGACAGCTCCCGGGTCCCGCGGCATCGGGAGCTTTGCAGGGAGACATAGCAGCAAACGAAAGACGGGGAGCGGCCAGCCAGCCAGGAGGCCCGAGAGGCCGTGGTGACCCGGAAGCCAGGAACTGGCAGGTCGGAAAGACGAGGGATGGGGACACAGCGATGCGTGAGGCCATCGGCCACCTTGGCAAGGACAGTCAGCGTAGCGGAAAGGTTTAAGGATGTAGACACTTGAGAACGGGTTAACTTCCTCAGAGAGTTTTGCAGGAGGGGAAGTAGAGTCGAGAGAGGTGTGTGTGTGTGTGTGTTTCAGAGGGCAGCCCAACACACTCATGTGGCTTGTGGAAAGGAGCACATTAGCCGATGTCGCAGGAGAGAGGGAGGGCCCTCGCTGGGGCCCCCCGCGTAGGAGCGAGGGGCTGTGCCTGCAGGAGCGCTCAGCACTCGTCTCCGGCCCCTATGGGGGCAGACAGGTGCAGAGATGGTGGGTGAAGAGCAGCTCCTGTGCTCCCACCTGGCGCGCAGGTGGCTGAATAAGGAGGGTCCCCACTTGCGGGACCTGGGTCGGCGATCCAATTGTGATAAGTTTTTGCATTTAATTGATCCACAGTCAGAAATCGTGCCTTGGGCACCTGGGTAGCCGGTCAGTTTGCCTTCAGCTCAGGTCACAATCCTAGGGTCCTGGGATCGAGTCTCACATCGGTCTCCCTGCTCAGCAGGGAGCCTGCTTCCTCCTCTGCCTGCTGTTCCCCCTGCTTGTGGTCGCTCTCACTCTCTCTTGCTCTGTCACAAATAAAAAAAAAGGAAATCGTGCCTTGACCTTAAGTCATAGCCAGTCTCCTGAAATCTTGACCTTGACTTTGCTTTGATTTCTTTCTCCCCTCTGTGAAATGCACCCCCAAGGCAGTCTTCCCAGATTCTTCCCAAAGGACGAGTTCCCATGAACTTTCCCTGGGGGAGGCGGTCTAGCCCGTCTCACATGGGCCACCTTGCAGAGGTGAGGGGTCCTCTCTATCCCCCTAGCGTTTGTCTGTCCATCACTCCCACCCGCACACCTGCCCCCACCCAACCTCTCCCTCTCTGCATTCGGCGTGCGCCCCACTCTGGAGCGCACCGCCCTGCACCAGGCCCTGCCCACCTGGCATCTGTCCAAAGTGGGCTCATTCCCAAGTCCCTCCACACCCCTGCCTCCCCGTCCCACCACCATCTTGACCAGAGGCTTCGCTCCATCTCCTTGCTTAGCCTTTCTGGAGACCCCAAGGACCCCTCCTTACTCACCGACTGTCCCTCTTCAACTTGGCACTTTGACACACTTTCTCCTGAGTTCCCCCTGCTTCCTGCCACCTCCTCTCAGGGGCTTTTCTGGGACACCCCTGAAAATGTCAGCGTTCCTGAAGGTTCTGGCCACATTGCAGGCTGTCTCTGGGCTTCCATGTTCACTGCCCTGGGGGGTTTGGCTGGGGGGCAGGAGGGCGGTCCTGAGCTCCCCCCAGCTTGCGTCTCTAGCCTCGGGCCGTGTGTTCCGCTCCCCCATCCACACGACCCCTTAGCCACTCCACTAGTACCTTCTACTCACCGAAGCCAAACTGTGCGGGTGCTCACCCCTTCCGCATTTGGGGAACCAGCTCCAGGCACGGGCCTCACCTCCTGGGTTCTGTATGACAGAGGGGTCACAACTGTCTCCATCACCTTCTACTGCCTTGCCCCAGTTCTGGTGGAGTCCAGCTCAGGACCTCCCTTGACACCAAGTGGTCTCCCAAAAAAGTGCCCCCCAACTTCTTGGTCTGCTATTCCTTCCCCAAGCAGAGGAGACAGAGGAAAGCATGGGGGTAAAAGCCAGGGAACCCTGACACAGCAGATTGAAGTGGCTCCGGGACAGGGTCTCTGAGCAGGGTCTGTAACTGAGGTCTCTTCTTTGGGGTAGATGCCTGCATGTGCAGTTACTTCCCGTCCCCCCAGTGTGGGGTGACGGCTCACTGCTAGGGTCTAGCTGGGCTCCTGACCCTGCCTCTGCGGCCTCCGCGTCCCACCACACCCGGGGCCTCCCTTCAGCCTCACCGCATCACCTCTGCTGCCCTGCCTCGCCCAGCCCCTTCCCTGTGTCTCAGGGCAGCCAAGCTCCAAGCCGTCTGGGAGTGCGGGCCGGCCAGCCCTCAGCTCCGCCCAGAGAGCCCCTCAACGGTTACCCCAGAGTCTGGGGGCAAGTGCAGCAGTTTGCCAGTGGCCTGGCCCCCGCCAGCTGGGGAAGCCCAGAAGAGTGAGAGGGCATGAGCACAAGTGCACGGGAACCCCGGGCTGGGCACCCCTCGGACCCCAGGGGCCTGACCAAGACCGTGCCGGATAAAACAGCAGTGCAAGCAATCATCTTGCTGGTGCCTTATCGACCCTCGGTCCCCTCAGCACCATGCTGCGTGCACACTGCCGGCTGGACCTCGGGCCCCCCCCCCCACACTATACCCTGCCACCCCCACCCCGTTCTCCCTCCATGACCTGACCCTGGGCGCTCAGGTCCAGCCTCTTCCCCGAACCCCATCTGGAGTCCCTCACTTCCACCGGCACCTGCCAGGCACCAATGCCTGAAGGAAGAAGTCCATTCGGGGCCGGAACCAGTGTAGACCCCGCTGTGGGGGAAGGGCTTGGGCATAGCCAGGAGGGGACACCCTTGGGTTTGGTCCTGGACCAAGAGGCCTCCGTTCCTCATCTGTAAAATGGGGGGGGGGGTCACCTTTTTTGGACTGATTGGCTTGTCGAGAGATGTGTAAAGAGCTTGGCGTGCAGCGGGCACCCGGGAGAGGGAGCAGGAAGGGCAGGGCCGGGTGAGGTCAGCGGACCCCCACCCTGGCTCAGGACGCTGAGCTCAGCCAAGACCGGGTTGGCGGGCAGGTCAGCAGGCCTCGGGGTGATGGTCAAATCCCTGTGACAGGGCCCGTAGAGGGCCATCCTCCTGACTCTGCCCCTAGCCTGGAGCCTTTGGGCATTTCTGGTGCCACAGAGCCCCCTGGTGGCCAAGCAAGATCTATTGCCGCCATTTAGACAGGAGACCTGGGCTGCCCCTGGGGCACCCGCTGTCCTCCCTGCTCCTGGCACCCACCCCTCCCCCAGGGCCTGGACTGGGAGACTTTCCCAACACCTCCCACCCTCCAAAAGGACAGGAAGGTCTCCATACAGAATTATTTCGGGTTCAATTTTGTCACAAAGACAGCCCCAGGCACTTCAGTGGGGGAGGTAGAGACCGTGTGGGTCAGGGGATTGTGGGGAGGGGGGAGCGCCCCATCCCCCTCACTGGGCTGCAGCCTGTTGGGGTAGAGGCCAAGCGAGTGTGGTGACAGCTCCAGAGGCGGGACCCCTCACTCCGACACCTCCTGCTGGATCTACAGCAGGCCTGCCCACCCCCAACTGCCCCTTCTTTCTCCCCCACTCCTACCCCTGTCATTAGCCCAGAGCATCAGCCCTGGCAGAAACTTGGGATGTGCTGGGTTCCACGTTTTTGCCTGGCTTGACAGAGGCAAACTGAGGCCTCGAGAGGGCAAGGGGCCGGTCGGGCTGGCCAGGCTCCCAGCGGGTCACAGCAGAGCCAGGGAGAACCCTGGGTCTCTACCCTGGGTTCCCTCGCCCTCCTGGAGAAGTTCAGGAGCGTGCTGAGTTCTTAGGGCCAGGAGTGGCCCTGCTCGCCGGCCTCACAGTGGGCTCTCGGGCTGTGGGTCGGAGAGGCAGAGTGGGGAAGGTGCCACGGGCCACACCGGGTTCCCTCTGACGGCCATGTCTTCCTTTGACACAGGTCGCTGCGCAGAGCTGCAGGTGCATGTCACCGAGGCCACGGCCACGGCAGCCGAGCAGAGGGAGCTGATCGCCCGCTTGGAGCAGGACCTTAGTACCATCCAGACCATGCAGCGGCCGGACGCCGAGGTGAGCCGCCCCCTCGCCACCCGCCCCAGGTTTTGAGCCCTAACCAGGAAAACCTCACAGGTTAACCAGCCGGCGCCTCGGGCCCTGCCCCCGCAAGGCCCACGGGGCTGTCGCCCACAGCCCAAGTACTGCCTGCACACGTCACTGCAGAGGCCCGGTTCAGGACGCCAGGCCACAGGGCCAGGGCCAGGCTGGGACCTCCACCCTGAGAGCTGTGGGCAGAAGCCAGGCAGGAAGACCGACCCATCCCGCAGCTGGAGGACCTGAAGCCCAGGGATCGCGGAAGGCTGGAGCCCACGGGGTCCTGGGGGTCGCTCTGTCACCCACCACATTTTCTAGAAGAAATGGGGCTCAGAGAGAGCAGCGGGGCCGGCCCAGCAGGGCCCAGTGGTCCATGACGGCACCACCACAGGGGCCCTGCCTCGGGATCAACCCAAGACTCAGCCTTCCCTTTGGGATCCCTTGTGGTCACTGGCCCAGTCCCGCTGCCAGACCGCCCCACCTGGTCCTTGCCCCCCGTTTGCTTGGCACCCTGAAAGGGTACGTTTGGTGACACATAGGGAACGGTCACACCTGCTCCCCCCTCTGCAGGGCGCAGCTGAGCACGGCCTGGAGAAGATCCCAGAGCCCATCAAGGAGGCCACCGCCCTGTTCTATGGTAAGGAGGGGCTGGCCCTTCTCCGTCCCCGACACAGTGATGGGCAGGGTGGGAGCAGGGAAAGGAGAAAGGGGGTGCTACAGTCTGAGCTGTGATCCCTAAAGAGCACCCCCTTCCTCTAAGAAAGTCAGGGCCCCCCCCCCAGCAATGAAGCAGCAACCAAAGAGGGGGCTGGGTCCACCACTTGCCCTCCAATGCCTTAGCTTGACACCCCGCCTAGGACCGGGGCCCTCTTTGCCCTGCCAGTGGCTTTGTTGATGGCTCATGGGTGGTGGTGGCTCCCCAGGGAGGCCTTGGCACGGGAAGAGAGACAGCCAGAGAGCTCCCAGCGCTGCTGGTGAGGTGACCTCCTCTGGCACCAGGATCGAGGAGGAACCTGGGGCTACTGGGCCGGGACATTGGAATGAGCCTCTCACGGCTTCCCAGTACCTCCAGTGTCCTTTTGCTTCCCCAGGAACGGGGGGCCTCGTCCAGCAGACGTGAGGGTTTCAGATCCAAGTATTGAGGAACGGGGGCCCTCCCCTGCTCGGATCCCTATTCCCCTGGATATCCCTTCCTTTCCCTCTCAGCACCTGTGCTCAGACACCTATGCCTTGTACCTCATGGCCCTTGGCCAGAGCTCCCTCTGGGCTGGGGCTACTCGACCTGAGAACCCACTACTCCCCTCCACCTCCTAGGACCCTCGGCACCAGCCAGTGGCAGCCTCCCCGAGGGCCAGGTAGACTCGCTGCTCTCCATCATCTCCAGCCAGAGGGAACGCTTCCGTGCCCGGAACCAGGAGCTAGAGGCCGTGAGTTACATTGTTCCCTCCCTTATGTCCCTTGGACCCACAGGCTTGGGAGCAGAGAGATGTGTCACAGACCATAAACCACAGAGGAGTTAGATTTGTTGGGCGCAGTCAGGGAGGGCTTCCTGGAGGAGGTTATGCCACATTGGGCTTTGAAAGAAGACTTAGATGCTCAAAGTAGAGGAGAGTAGGTGAGCAGAGACAGGGGGCCAACAAGCCCGAAAGCCTATGACAAGGCTGCAGGAATAAGACACAGAGGGCCCCACTGCCGGGCTGAGGCGTCACCCGAGGATTTAAGCAAGGGAGTGACGCTGTCAGAATGGAGCGTGAGAAGGATCACTGGGCAGCCAGTTAGAACCTGGCCTGGGAAGACAACTGGAGAGGGTCCTGGAAGGGGGTCAGGGAGAGAATGAAAAGGGATGGTCAGGGATGAGCAAGGGATGGTCAGGACACAAAGGCCCAGGCCAGGGCATGCGCCCACGGAGGGTAAGGCCTGCTGCTGGTCCAGTGGCAAGGCTGGGCCAGCCCCTTCCAGACCTCCTGTGATCTGCTTCAAAAGAGGGATGGTCGGCACTCCGCCCCTCACAGTAGGGACAATCACTCCCCTCGGGGACTAGGGACAGCCACGCAATGGGATGCTGGGCCACCCTTAAAAGGAGGCCTTTAAAACAGATGAAGTGGAAGGAAAAGTGTTTTAGTATTCTACATTCTGCTTTAAAAAATCTAGGTTTTTTTCAATCAGGTACGAACTTTTAAAAAATTGTGGTAAAACACACAACACACAAAATTTACCGTCTTAACTGTTTTCCCTTTAAGTGTACGGTTCAGGGGGATTAAGTACATTCACGTTGTTGTACAAACAGCCCCACCATCCCTGTCCGGAGCTTTTTTCATCTTTCCAAACTGAAACTCTGTCCCCACTAAACACTAACTCCGTGTCCCCTCCCCGCCCCCAGTTCACCACGCCTCTACTCGCGGTCTCTGTCCCTTGACCACACTAGGACCTCATGTAAGTGCAGTCCTCCGGTATTTGTCTTTTTGTGCTGGCGTATTTCGCTGAGCAGAATGTCAAGGTTCATCCCGTTGTAGCAGGTGTCAGAAGGTCCTTCCTTTTTAAGGCTGCACAGTATTCTGCTGTGCTGTGTACCTGGTTTTATTTATCCGTTCATCCATCAAGGGGCCCTTGGCTTGCTCCCATCTTTTGGCTACTGTGAACCATACCGTGAACATGGGTGTGCAGACGTTTCTTGGAGTCCCTGCTTTTCTTTCTTTCAGGTAGCTGCCCAGAAGTAGAATTGCTGAATCACGTGATAATTCTAGGCTTTATTTTTTTTTTAATTTTTTAAAGATTTTATTTATTTATTTCACAGACAGAGATGACAAGCAGGCAGAGAGGCAGGCAGAGAGAGAGGGGGAAGCAGGCTCCCTGCCGAGCAGAGATCCCAGGACCCCGGGATCATGACCCAAGCCGAAGGCAGAGGCTTTAACCCACTGAGCCACTCAGGTGTCCTTAGGCTTCATTTTTTTTTAGGGAACCGCCCTACTACTGTGTACCATATACTTTTCAGTCCTGTTTGAATGTTTTAAACAGTATGAAGAAATCACCTACTTATGCATTTGGATAAGCTGAAAACTGAGGCCCCCTTTCATTTGCTCCCGGATTGGCAAACATTAAAACCACATAGGGTATGACTCCATTTATATGAAATGTCCAGAAGAGGCAAATCGAGAAGACAGAAAGATTAGTGGTTACCAGGGGGCAGGGGGAGAGGGAAGGAGTGATGGGTTGGGGGTTTCCTTTGGGGTCATAAACGTATCATGGAATGAGATCGTGGGGACGGTTCACCATATTCACCGTGGATATACTAAAAAAAATTATTAATAAATAACCATAAAGACAGTGATGTCCGTTACACGAATTACATCTCGATAGTTCTTTCAAAGGTTGATGATACCATAAACAAACCCACACAAGACATGAAGGAACCTGGCCCCAGATCTGTCTTCTGCTTGGGGTGGGATCCCAGGAGGAGAAGGGGACTTGCCAGAGTCTAGAAGGTCAGGGAGATGGCCGCAGGCCAAGAAGGGCCTCCGGATAGATGAGCAGGACCTGTGCCGGTCTGGCAGCCTCTCCCCCCCACCCCTTCCACCGTGGGCCTTGCCTGCCTGCCCACCTGCCCACCCCCACCCCCAGGAGAACCGCCTGGCCCAGCACACTATCCAGGCCCTGCAGAGCGAGCTGGACAGCCTACGTGCGGACAACATCAAGCTCTTCGAGAAGATCAAGTTCCTGCAGAGCTACCCAGGCCGTGTAAGTGCCCTCCCCAATGGCAGCCCCAGGAGTACCAGGCAAGGAGAGAGGCCAGCCAGGCCTTCCAAGGCAAGAGAGTTGGGGGCAGTGACCTGCTGGGCAGCACTGGGCCTAGGGGCCCCCAGAGGCCATCCAGCCCGCCCTGCCTGGCAGCTGTCTTCCCTGAGCTGGGGAGAGCCCCCACAGTAGAGGCTTTGTGCAGGTTCATTCATCAGAACCAGCCAGGATGGGTGAGGGGCAGCAAGAGGCAGGGCTGGCAGGCCCATGGGCCCGGCCGTCCCCTCTATGAAACGGGACTGATCCACTAGCGGAGCCAGGATCCGGGGATCAAACCACAGGGCCGTTGAGCAGGCTGGAAAGGCCCTGGGGAATCGTATGTCTTAAACTCACATTCTTAAAAAACAAAACAGACCAAAAAACAGACTTTGGTCCAATATCCCCCAAACCAGTCAAGGAAGAAGAATAAAAACCCACTCCATTTTGGGCATCTGAGGGCCCTCCCTGGTTTCTCTCAGCCCCCAGGCTTCACAGGGGACCCTCTCGTGGGAGGAAACCCTTCTGTGAATGTGGGGTGACAGGGCGGCCCATAGAAGCGCAGGGAGCAGTGACCCTCCGAGTAGCGGCCTCCCCAGGACCAGAGCTCCCGCCCCATCCCCCAGTCCACCTGTTGGAGCTGCACTCGGGCCACCAGAGGGCGCCAGACTCTGCGCTAACTAGTACTTGGTACCCAGGGCCCTGCTGGGGTGGGGGAGCCGGGCTCACGCCTCTGGTGCCTGCCTCTGCCCACAGCCACCCTGCACACTCCCGGCAAACCTCTCCCAGACCCACTGGTCTCCAATGGCCCGGCCCTGTCTGTGATGTACACTCTGGCCCAGGAGCTCAGTGGGCTTCCGTTCCCTCTACCTGCCCGGAGTCACCCTGGCCCAGAGCCCGCGGGGCAGTCTCCGAACTCGGGCACGGTTCCTGGACGTGTGGCCCCGGCCACATTCATGCTGTCACCCAGCCTTCTCCCAGCTCTAGGGAGTGGTGCTGATGGGGAAACTGAGGCTCCCCTGTGCTCCTGCCAGCTTTAGGATGCCTTACCCCAGCCTTGTTCCTGGTGGGCCCTGAATGACTGGGTCTCTCCTCCTCACACAGAGCGGTGGCAGTGACGACACAGAGCTGCGGTACTCCTCCCAGTACGAGGAACGCCTGGACCCCTTCTCCTCCTTCAGCAAGCGGGTGTGTGAGCCTGCAGGGACTGCTCCCTGGCCAGGCGGTGGGCGGCCACGGGGAAGCCTGCAGGACCTACCCTCGCTGGGCGGGCCTGGGGTGTCACGCTGAGTGGAAGGGGACAGCAGGGAGGCCCCGGCAACCCCCTGGGGTCCCTCTCTGCAGCAGGCTGGGGCTTCTGGGGCCCTTGGGGTCCTCCCCTCATCCTCCCTCCCCCTTCAGGAGCGGCAGCGGAAGTACCTGAGCCTGAGCCCTTGGGACAAGGCCACGCTCAGCATGGTGAGTTCCCTCCTCTGCGACACACCAGAAGCTCTGACTCTGGGGGCCTCCAAAGGCACTGCCTTCAGTGCCATCTGGAGAAGCCCCAGGGACCCCACTCACCCCTCATAGGCCCTGCCGAGAGCGGCCACAGGGCCTAGAACAGGGTCCCTCTCCCTCCCGGACAGCTTCCATTCCTGGAAGGTTCAGGAATCGTGCCACAGGGGGCGCCAGTCCCTAGAATTCTTGTGGCCCAAATTCCCAGGCTACACAGTGGGAGACCGCTGTGTGGTTCCTCTGGGGCCCTTCTCTGTAGGAACCTGGGGCAGCGCTCCAGGGGTGGGTGAGGCCTGCCCCACCCCCACGCCACACCTTGCTGCTCCCCAGGGGCGACTGGTTCTCTCCAATAAGATGGCACGCACCATTGGCTTCTTCTACACCCTCTTCCTGCACTGCTTGGTCTTCCTGGTGAGTATCCAGGCAGGCGGCCAGGGATGCCTTCACCACGCTTCCCGGACCGCCAAGGGCAGCCTGGCTCCCTGGGCCAAGCCCAGGCCACACTGTCTGCTCTTGGCCACTTCTCTCCTCTTCAAGGGGACAACGACGACGAGCCCACCCCTCAGGCCCTCTGGCTAGGGCAGCAGCCCAGCCACTCTGGGGAAGTGGCCTGGCTGACTTCACCCACAGCCCCGCTCTGGAGGGCGTGCGGGAGGGCATGACCACTGTGGGGGCCCGAGGCAGGCGGGAAGGCAGGTGCGACTGACGTCACTAAGGAACGAGCCGGCTGGGCTGCACAAGTGGGGACATCTTGAACTGAATCTCCTCCAGTACAGAGTGACCGTCCTGGAGGACGTCGGCAAGTCCCCTGAGTCAGGGAATCGGAGAGGGCAAGACGGGCCGGTGGAAGCCTCCAGCCTCGGAGGCTCCCGTCCCAAGTGAGGCCCCAGGGAGGGAAGGCCCCTGCGTGGTTAGCCTGGGCTCCAACTCTGACCCCAGGGCCCAACAGGTCCCGGCCTGCTGGTGCCACACACAGCAATGGCAAGGACCGTACTGCCACGTCGAGGCCCATCTGACTGTGTGTGAAACAGGCGGCTGCAGGGGCATCTCTAAGGCCCTCCTGCCCTGGGGCCCCGGGCCAGGACAACAGTCATGCGCGCCCGGGAGCCCAGGCCCGGGGGGCTGGAGGGGGGTTGCAGGAGGGGCCGTGCGTCGGGTCAGACGCTCACTGTGTTTCTGCCTGGCCAGGTGCTCTACAAGCTGGCGTGGAGCGAGAGCATGGAGAGGGACTGTGCCACCTTCTGTGCTAAGAAGTGAGGACAGCACCCGAGTCCCATGGCCCTGTACTGACTCCCCCATCTGGCACCACGGAGCTCCTCCTGTGTTCCCCACCCCCTGCCCTCCACCACTGCTGCCCCCCCTGGCCCCCCCCCCCCCCCCCCCGGGTCCCCAGCACCTCCCCTGTCACAGGGAGCACACCCCCTGGGGATCTCCGTTCCCCGCCACACATGTGTGTGAGCGTGCGTGCAGCCGTGCACACACACACACACACACACACTTCTCTCCTTTTTACCCTTGTTCTCAGCAAAGGTTTCTATCCCCAACAGGTTCGCCGATCACCTGCACAAGTTCCACGAGAATGACAATGGGGCGGCAGCCGGTGACTTGTGGCAGTGATGTCCCTGGGCCTCCCCAGCACATTGGTGGCTGCACCCCCCCCACCCCTTGCTTGTTTGGCTGCTTCTAATGACTTAGACTTCCCCAGAGAATTCCCCACAGAAACAGCCCTTGCCCTCCACCCTCTGGAGCCAGAGGTCCCAGGTCCCCTGGTTACTAGAATGTCAGCCATATCGGGATCCCTAGGTCCAAAAAGCCCTCGAGGCCCAGCCAGGCTGAGTCAAAGGGGCCCCTTCAGCCCCGTCCTGGGCTGGTGACCTGGCTTGGGCCCCATCCACAGCCTGACCACCAGCCCTGGTGGCAGTCACCTCCCATCACCAGCCATGATGCTGATTGGGTCCTCGCTGATTCTGGCCACAGTTCATCTGGGTGGGGTCCCCAGGGCCTCTCTGTGCCAGGTCTGTGCCAGGTCTGGGGTCCCCTCGGGTTCCCCTACGATCTACCACTACCACTTCCCCTCAAGAGATAGAGGGCCCTTCCTCACAGGCCAGCAGGCTTTGTCACCAAGCCCATCCCACCCCAAAAAGAGGGGAAGCCCCGGAGGGCATAGGATAGTTTCTGTCACCTTCTCCCTGCCCCCAGACCCATTGTGATTTTTGCTTTCTTCTTTAGCAAGATATTTTAGCTTCTAGGCAAGGAGGGATCTCCGGTGAGCCCCTGTGCCCCAGGCTTTTCAGACCTAAGGACTGGTCTGAGGGCCCCAGGTGCTTCTCAGCCAAGACAGAACAGGCCATGGACGACCCTAGCATGGCCACTTTGGGGCCACTGGCTGATCTCCCTAAGGTAGAATTGCACTTGCGCGTTCAGCTTTGCACATTTCAAATAAACACGTAGTTGAGCTGTGCTGGTGGCCACGCTCTGTGACTCTGGGGGGAAAGGCGGCCGGTGGGAGCCCACAGCGACACGCCTGGGACCTGGGGCTGGACCTTTCAGGTGCTCTGCTGATGTGAGGCATGACCTCCAACCATGGGAGCTCTCTTCCCTTTTCCATCCCCCAGGAATGCCATGAGTGGGTCCAGAACTTTGCTAGAACCCAAACCCACAATGTCTGAGTTCCCTTGAGCCGCTAGGCAACCTGATCAAAAAGAGAAATCTGTTCCTTAAAAAAAAAAAAAAAAAGAAGAAGAAGAAGACTATGAGGCTGCATTTGGACATGTGATGTCAGCTCCTGGGAAACCCCTCCTCCCCTTTCTGGGTGTCATGGATCTATGCACCCTATGCCCCTTTCCCTTGGGCCCCAGCTTGCCAGGCACTGCAGAGCCTGTGCCGACCAAGTCCCCTGAGTTCCAGCCATGCATGGGGACCCCCTGAGCCACCAGTCAGCCTCAACCCAGCACCACTCATCCACTCATGTGGTCCCTTACCACCCACACCGAGGGTCTCCCTCTTGATTTGTGGTGGTTGGCATTACCCCACTGGCCAGGTGGCCCTTGAGGCCGGCTCCACACCCAGCTCCCACCCCACAGTGCACCAGGCCGGCGTTCCCTGAACACTCTAGAGCCCATACATCCAGGGGCACTCCTTGGGGTCCCATCCTCAGCACCCCTCACCATCCGCCCCATCAGAACTTCCTCCAAGGCCCCAGAGGTACTCCTGCCCTCAGGGACCCCGGCTGAAACTATCTTCCCTGACTCTCATTGCTGTCCCCATGACAGTGCTGGTCTTGGCCAATCCCAGACACCCTCCACCCTCCCGCCACTTCCACATCTCCCACCAGTTCCTCCTTGCGGGGGCCGGAGTCACAAACAGCTGGCTCCTGCTCACTTCCTCCTCCCTGGGGATCAGAGCTGCTGTCCTGCCCAGGACCCTCCCTGGCCAATGACAGCCCACCGGCAGAGCTCAGCCCATTACTCAGAACCAGGTTAGTCCTCGGTTGCAGGGGGAGAGGGGGACAGGCTCTCCCATCTCCCAGAAGGGTGGGGTCCACAGCCAGGCCACCCCCACGCGCTCCCACAGCTCTCCTGGCTTCATTCATAGAGCTCCGGGTTCCCAGCCAGCCATAGAGGCCTCTGAGAGGCTCCAACCGATAGCTGGTCTATGTCCGAGCTTTCATTGAGCGCCTGCTGGCCAGGTCCCGCTGAGAAGGTGGCTAGTCTGTGTGTGGAAGGGAAAAGACTAGGGACCAGGACCTCTGATGAGACCTGCCTTGCTTCAGCACCCCCCAAAGAGGTCAGCCCAGGGCTATGGGGGGAGGGCAGGAAGCGAGGGCTCTGGGCCAGCCTACACCTTCACAACCCACTGCTCCTCTCTAGGCCCACCCTTTCTGTCTCTGAGGTTGGGATAAAAACCCTTCTTTGCCTGTCCTGCTTCCTGGGAAATTAGAGGGGACAGGAATTTGTGACAGGTTAAAGGGCTCTCCACAAAAGTCAGAGATCAGTATGGGAGGAAGAGGACAACAGATGGAGGCCTTTGAGCTAGCGGGGAGACCATGGCCCCCCCAGAACTGCCGATGGTGCAGCTGCAGAAGGTTTGGTAAGGGCAGGGAGAACTGATCTGACCACCTGTGGGGGGTGAGGGCTTGGGGCAGGAGGCAAAGGAGAGGAGGAGAGAAGGAGCAAGAGCACCCTCCCACCGCTCCCCACGAACAAGCAATAGGTCTGATGTCTGAGCTGCCCTCCCACTCCGCCCGACCCCTTTCTGGCCCCTGGAGGCCCCAGCTTGCCAGGGGTCAGTCCACAATTGCACCGCAAGGACCAGCAGGAGTCTTTGTTTTCTTAGCCAGAGTGGTGTCTGCCCTAACCTATGCCTTGGGTTTTGGGGCTGCAGAATCCAGCGGAGGTGAACAAGCCAGGTCTGTGTCTGGTCCCCACCAGCCCCTTCTGAAGATCTCTCCGGGTGGCGTCAGTCTCCCCATCATTGTGAAGGTGCGTAGATGGGGCAGGGCTCGGGTCTTCCCCGCCCTGTAGCCCTTGGGCTATTTCCGGCACCGGGAGCGGCGAAAGAAGAGGGCGTGGTGCTCGCCCTCGGGATTTATGAGAACCAGACGTCGACTTCCCCAGTTGCGACATCTGGGCCTCCTCGAGGCTCCCATTGTTCCCGCGGCGAAAGAGCCAAGACAGCCGCGGCCTCCGCCGGGCGCCCATCCCCAGGGGCGCCGACGCCCCCATATACCCCACTATTCAGGCCACCCACCCGGCCCCCACCCACCCCACTCCAGGGCACGCTTCCGTGCAGCGGGGGACTCTCTCTGCAAAAGGGGCGGCCGCAGGCCAGACCCTAACCCCCTGGGCCCCAGGGCTCGGCTGCCGCCGCCGCCGCCCCAACGAAGGCAGCTAGGACCAGCCGCGGGCGTGGTTCAGGCTCGGCGGAGGGCTGGGGGCGCGCCGGGGGCGGGGCCGGCGCGGCTCTAGGCGGGCGAGGGGGCGGGGCCCGCGCCGGGGGCGGGGCCGAGGAGGCGCGCGCCGCGCGGGTGGGGGGCACGAGGGGGAGCGGGCGGGGCGCGCGGGGCGCGCGCGGCGCGGGGCTGGGCTCGCAGCGCGCGGGGCTCGGCCGCCGGGACCGCCGAGCCGGGGCCGCGCAGGGCCCGCGAGGAGCGCACGAGCCTTCGAGGTTGCGGACGAGCGAAGGAGGAGCCCCAGCCAACGCCGGCGCCCGCCCGGAGGGAGCCCGAGCCCGCCGCGGGCCATGAGCCGCCGGGCCCCGGGAGCCGGGCCGCGGTCGGGGCAGCGCTCCGCCGGCGCCCCGGCCCGCCCGGCCGCAGCTGAGCGCCTGTAGGTACGGTCCGCCTGTCCTCAGTTCCCTCGTCCATCTCCCCAGACCCGGGCCGTCCCTGAGGGTGTGCGTGTGTGTGCGCACGGCTGCCCCGGGAAGCGCGGCCGCACGCGCCCTGGTCCGCGCGTGTCGTCTTTGTGTGCGCGGGTGGGAGGGAGCGCGACGGAGGGGATGCGCCCCCGGCGGGGACCCCCCTCGCCGGATTCCCCCCCCTCCCCGGCCAGGCGGGAGTGGCGGGAGGGGCCGAGCCGCCTCCGGAGCAGCTGCGCCCCCGCCCCCTCCTAGGGCCCAAGGCCGGCGGTGAGGCGAGCGCAGCGAGGCCCCTGGAGGAGGGGTCTCTGGCTGGGGAGCGGCGCGAGGGAGCCCGGGTCTCTTCCCTGGGCTGCGAGGGCGGGGGGCGGGCCAACCTGGAAGGAGGGTGCGAGCCCCGGGAAGACCCTATCCGGTCCACAGTCGCCCGGCCGGCACGCCCTCCATTCGGCCCTGGCGGTCTTTCTCACGGTCGCCAGTTCGGTCCGCCCACCCCGGGAGCTCTCCGACCGCCCTGGATAGTGGGGAGGACGGCTGTGGGTGCCCGAGAGGCCGGCGCCTTTAAGAAGGGGCGGGTTCATGCCCTCCATTCAGGCCCTCCGGCCTCAGCCATTGATGAACCTGCGGGGCCGCGCGGGGTGAGGAACCGCGCCAGCTCAGCGGGCCAAGGCCAGGCAGAGCCTGGGAGCCGGCCGGGCACCCCCATCCGCCCACGAAGCGAGGTCTTTAAAGGGAGAAGTCTGCAGTGACTGGGGTCTCTTGGGATCCTCAGGACGGATCGGCAGCCAGCCTCGGGAGTAACTGAACAGGGATAAGCCAGAATCAGTGTTCACACCGACTTGGTGCAGGGGAGAACCTCAGGGCTGGGAGGCAGACCCGGGTTGAACCCTGCCTCTGCACTTCGAGCCTCCATTATGTACCTTGTAAAATGGAAATGGTGCTGCCTCCCTCCTAGCTGGGTGGCCAGCAAGAGGTGTCCACTCCAACACAGGCCACTGATCATGGAGTGAGTGAGGGCAGGAGGAGGGAGGCGAGTTTACCCTAAGAGGCTTTGGTTGCCTCTATGGGGGATGTGACCTGAACCCCGCTCCCCCAACTCTGTTGCCACTTTAAACAGATTTCTTCCTCCCTAGCTTCCTTGCTCCATCCAGGAGGCAACTGGTCAGGGGAGTGACCTAGAACCTTCCAGCTCTAGGAACTTTGGGAGAGGTCTGGTAGTAGGGGCAGTGCTCTTAGTTTGACATGAGTCCGGACGTTTATGGGGGTCTGGGAGGCAGAGTTTCCCACCAACTGCTCTGCTCCCTTTACTCCGCTCTCCCTCTAGAGGGCATGCAGATGGTGGGTTAGAGATTTTGAAGCGGGTTAATTAAATGGTTCTAAGTAGTCAAGGGTTCATCATATATACTTGCTTTTCCTCCTACCTTTTGTGGAAAATGTGTCGAGATTTTCCAAGCCCTTCCTCCCTCCTTAGTGGGTCTTCTAGGGAGAATCCACGCGTGTGCACGCATGCACACACGCACACACACACACACGCAACCACAACGAAGAGTGGGCTTCCCCCAAGGCCAAGCTTTTGGTTTTGAGTTGATGTCCCAAGGCTCATATAATCTTCACACTAGCCCTGTGGCTTTGGTACTATTATTACCCCCATTTTACAGAGAAAGAAACAGGTTCAGGGAAGTGAAATCACTTGGGCCAGAGTCACTCAACCAACAAGCCAGGTCTCTAAGCCGCTTGTCTCTGACAAGATCCTGCCCACTACCTCTTCCACTGTGTGCCCATCCTGGGTTGTGGAGTTTGGGGTTCTAGGTGCTGTGGGTCTCCTGGCTGCCGTGCCCACGGGGTTCTCAGAGCCTTCTTCGCTTCCTGCTCCTCATTGTTCACATGGGACCGAGGGAAGGTGGCAGCCGTGGAGCTTTGGGGAAGTTTCTCCTCCCCCCTCACCTGATTAGGTCTGTTTCTTGGCTGCACTCTATCTAGAGAAGGTTACGGCCAGCACCTTTTTGGGCAGAGCTAGGCAGGGTATCAGTGTGTAGGGTTTTATATTATCTTTTGACTCTTGTGGATGGTGCAGGGTTTGGACCCCATTCTCCAGATCCTTTGGACCCTCTGTGGATAGGGCCCCCCTGGGGGTGGGTATACAACACCTGCGGGGGGGTCATGGTCTAGTGCTATTGTAGAGGGGCAGGAGAGTGAGGGTGGAGGCGGGGACAGGACAAAGGGGGTGTTCCCAAGGCCTCCAGCGGCTCAGGGGCCTGGCAGCTGTTGGGGCAGAGGAGTTGGAGCAGGTGGGGCAATGCCGGGCTGGGTGCTGAGGCTCCGAGCAGAGAACAAGCAGGGGTTGGAGGAAGAGGACGTAAAAGAACTCGGAAGTGGTGAGTTTGAGGTGCCTGGAGATCAGCCAGTCTGGGAGTTTAGTTGCTCAGAGAAAGACCCAAGGAAGCTTTATAAGAACCGATAGTACCCAGAGGTCTGGGATACTCAGATCTGAGTGGAGGTGGGCAGGGGGCGGGTATTGGAGGTCTCAGTTAGGAGTCGTTGGTATGTGTGTCATGGAAAAGTCAGAAGGCAGACTGATGGGGTGGGTAGTAGGAGTTGAGGGGGTGGGTGTCTTGCAGGTTTCAGGGCCTGGGCCAGGCAGGTCCGGAAAGAGTATGAATCTGGGCCTAGGTGAGATCCATGGCACTGGGAGAGAAGGAGAGACTTCGAGGTTGGAGAGGGGGTGCCTCTGCTCTGTACCCGGGGAGGGCAGGGATAGTGCAGCTGGAGCCATCCCAGCCTGCACTCCACCTACAGAGCCTGCCCAGGAACTGTCCAGCACCAGGTGCTCCTGAAGGAGGAGGGGCTTCCTGCCCAAGCCCCCAGATCCCAGCATAGCTCATTATCCTGGGCCCCAGTGCCTGCTTGTCTGACTTCTCTTTTTTCAAGGGCCCAGCTCAGGACTCGCCATTCCTCCTTCCTGTCAGAGTTCCCCCTCTCAGGATGGGCATCTCCCTTCTTTTTCCTGAGGCAGGGCCTGGGTCCCCCCCACCCTGAATTCCCTCAGAGGAGAGCTCCCCAGGGATAGGGCCTTGTTTCAAGTAGCGTATGCTACAGAAAGGGCCAGAACTGAATTTGACCTCTCCCTCCCCTCTCGCCCATTCTATGACCCTGGACCCCCCAGCATGTCTCCTGACACACAGTGGGAACCCAGTGAACAATGGGCCAGTCACCACGCTTGCCAGAGCCCCATTTCCTCATCTGTGCAGTGGGTGAATCCTCTCTCCCTGGCGGGGCACATATGAGGGAAGAAGGTTCTGAAACAGGGTCGTAGCTCAATAGGGTATGGGTTCTAGGAAAAGACCTTGGCTCCACTGCAGAGCCTGGGTTTGTTGGGGTTTGGCAGGGACCGTGGAAACAGGGAGACCAGGGAGGAGGCCTCTGTAGCCATCTGCTCAGAGTGGTGAGAGGACAAGAGGGAATGGATGCAGAACATTTATGAAACAGAAGCAGAGGAGCTTTGATTTCTTAACCAGTTACCTATGGAGCAGTGTGTACATCCAGCATGGGGCTCAAACTCACAACCCCGAGATCAAGAGTCACGGGCTCTTCCGACTGAACCAGCCCGGCGCCCCCAGATCTCAGGCTGTTAACCTTCTGCACTGTCCCGTGGATCAGATAACCAGGTGTGGAGGTGGGGAGATGCTCAGGCAGTGGGGCCTCTGTGATGGGAGCACCTGGGGGCCCCCAAGGACCAGGGGGTCTGCAGGTTCCAGAGCCAGCAGGGCTTGTCCAGGTTGGGGGCATCAGTGAAAGCCCAGGGGCTCACCAGAGGGCTTCCACTCTCCCCTAGGGGCAAAGGCTGGCAGCGTGTGAAAGGTATGGGGCTGGGGGGGGGCACTGAGCACAGAGCGGCTCCAGCTCCCAGCAGCCACCTCCCAACGGGGCTTGTCAGCGTGGGCCTTGGACCACGAGGCAGCCCACGTTGGAGAGCAGGGTGGTCCCCTTCCCAGCTAGAGACACTGATGCTCGGAAGAGCCAGGCCCACCTGAGCGCCCTTCCCTCCAACCCACTGCTACCCAAACAGGGCAAGAGTCCCAGGGGCTCTGACTCTGCACCTGTCCCCGTCACTAGCCGGAGAACCCTCCTCCCACACCCAGTCAGAGCAAAGTCCCAGCAGGTTCAAGGTTGTTCAGACCAGAAGCGATGCCCACTTGTGCCTCCGCTGGGGTCACGGGGTGAGCACAGATAAGCTGTGTGGGAGGCTTGGGGAATTCCAGCCACACCTCACTCTTGGGAGGCCTTGGTTCAGAGCCCTGCCCTGGGGGGGCGCACTCTGGGGATAGGGCGGGCTGGGGACTAGCCTCGAGAGCCAACGCCCAACAGTGACACAGGGAACATGCCTTCCTTCCCAGGGGAAACTCAGGCAGCCAGCCTGTGGGTGTCAGGCACTCCTGGAGAAAGGACTAGCCCAGACGTGGTCTGTGTCCCGTGGAGGAAAGGGCTGCAGAGCGGGGGCTGGAGGGGACCTCCCCCCAGAGGCCAGGAGGTCAGCTGGAAGAACGGCACGATAGAGGACAGAAGGAGCGTTCGTGCTCAAGCGTGGGGTCGGGTTAGCCAGGCCCAGCCCAGCCTGAGAAGCCCAGAGGACAGGACATCAGTGGGCATGGCTGAGGCTGAGTGAGGCCTCATCTTGTGTTGGGGGGCCCCAGGTAGAGACCATAGTTTCCCCATCGCAAATGGTTCTTGGGGGGCCACTGCCCACCCCAGCGCAGAGCAGCACCCTCATTTCTGACCCCCAGAACCCCGTTGGCACTTGGCTGTCCGGGTGTTCCCCTGAGCGTGGAGCTGAGCGAGGGGGCAGGAGGAGGGTCAAGGCCCTTGGTGATGGATGAGCTTGCCCAAGCCAGCTTTTCGGGGTGCTGGCTGGCTAGCTTGCCCTGCAGGGCCTCCTTCCCTTCCCCGGGTGTAGTCTGTCTCCTGTGGAGGTAGAAGCTGCTGCTGGGCTTCACATACGAGGCCTCCGAGGCCCCTGCAGGTTGCGGGCCAGGCTGGTGTCTCCCGCTGTCCAGGCCTCTGCCCACTGTGGGGTGGATCGATGCACCGCCCGCTCATTAGCGGGGGTGGCTAGGCTGCCTCATCAATATTTTAAGGAATGACCTGGCCGTGGGGTCCGGAACTGCATGTGGCAGGGGATGGTGACCGGCCTTCTTTTTTGTATTGCAGTTGTGAATGCTATTTTTACGCCCCGGAAGGCTGGCCGCCCCCTCTCCCAGGCCTCTAACCGGTTAGGGGGCGGGTCTCTCATCTGGGTTCTCAGCGGGCCATGGGGTTAGGAGAGCCCTTGCTTGGGAAGGTGACAGGCAAGGACTTGATTCAGCTTCCCCCCGATTTGCCACCCAGAAGCTCCCTCCCGTCACGTTCCAGCCCTGGTGAAATGGGAACAAAAAGGAAACAGGAACCAGCCTCGAAACCGGCGGCGGATGGATCAGGGGAGGGTGGTCTGTCTGGGTGGGCGCCCCTTGTCTCTAGCTCCAGTCCTCACGGAAGAAGCCTGAAGATGAGAGACAACCCCTGCCTGTCCCTGGTCCCTGGGGGGTGACAGTGGGACCCCAGTCTTCAGTGTCCAAGGGCCATGACAGCCCCAGGCCTTAGAGGCCACTGCTTAGCACCCCCATGTCACCGGTGGGGAGCCAAGGCCGGAGGAGACACAGGACCTGGACTGAGATGGCGAGCCCACTGTTGCCCAGTCCAGCGCCTGCCGGTACTGACTCAGCAGGTCTCTCCAGCTCCCTGGGGCCATAGGCAGAGGAACTGGGACCCTGTCCACAGAAGCAAGAGGGCCAAGGGCCACAGGGACCTCATGGGAGCTCAGGGAGGGAGGGCCAGTGTAGGGGGAAGGCTTCCTGGAAGAAAAGGTTTTACGCAGTCTAAACGCCAAGGAGAATTTCAGTAGTCAGTAGAGCGAAGACGGCCATCCAGGCAGGGGAGCGCACAGGCGAAGACCCAGGGGGATCCCCAAGGAGCTGCTGGACGAGGGAGAGCCCAGGGCCAGCTGGATTCATCCATGAGCCTTCCAGGCCAGCCAGCCAGAGGGGGCCAGACTGAACTCGCCCGCCTTGCTCCTGGTACCACTGGGATCCCCTTCCCCCCGGGGCTCTGCTTTTCCCACATCTGGGTCTGGCCACCTGCAGAATGGGAGAGGGACCTGTCTACTGGCTGGTCCCTGGAGAAGGCTGGAAAGGCCTTCTGGCTTCATGATGCAGAGGTTGGGGGGCCCCTGGCTCTGCCCCTGGCCACATGGACACCCTATGCTGTCCTTCCGGGAAGGGGTGGCTCTCCTTCCCACCTTAAAGTGAGCAAGCAGGCTCGGAGGTGGGTGTTGTGATCAGTGTCCCTCACCCAGGGGGTAGTGGGGCTGGTAGGCCTGGCCCAGGGCAGCCAAGTTCCCTGCACTTGGTCTCATCCCCAGTTTGGGCTCCAAGGGCAGTTGGGTTGGGGTTGAGCCTTCTTCTGTGGCTAGTGGCCTCCCCCTCACAGAGGGGGCCTCTGTCTCCCCATCTGTACCCAGTACAGGGCTCCCTGCTAGCCCTGCTGCTTGTAACTTTGACCTCTGGAGGGCTCAATCCCTGTCCTTTCCGTGTAGCCCCCACTAGACCCAGGAGACGCTGAGGGCTGCTGGGCTGGGCTTCAGGCCTCCAGGCTCCTGGCCAGCCAGCAAGGGTGGGTAGGGGAGGGTCAAGGCAGACCTGACCTCCCAGTGCCTCCCAGGCCAGTCCCTACCCAGGGCATGACCAGGGCCACCATTTCCATGGCAGGTTCTCCTCTGAGTCCCACCCCTACCTCCTGTCAGGACTAGCTGGGACCCACGCTGTGAGAGGGCCCCGCCCTCTCCGCTCTGCCCCTTCACCCAGCAGAAAGAATGGGGAGGGCCAGGAACTGATGTGCAAAGATGCGCACTGGGACTGGTTTCCTCCCTGCCCACCCCCCCGCCCCCCCCCCGGCCGCCAGCCCCTGGAGGGCAGATGGGTGTTCACACAGGCTGCTGTGTGGCCCAGTGTGAGGCTCCTGGAGGTCCAGGGGGAGGAGCGGCCACTATAGGGAGCACGGCCCCGCTGGGTGAATGGATGGGCTTGGAGCACAGGAACGGGGCCTCACAGGCTAAGCTGCAGGGCTCTCCCCGCGACTCCTCCCCCCTAAATGTGCCGCCTCAGCAAGTCAGGACAGGGTCTTGGCTCTCAACCTCCCCTCGAGGCCTCAGTGATGGTGGCAGGTGCGTTCCCACCTCTGCCCTCATTCCTGGCATATGACTCGGGCCTGCCTTCTGCTCCCAGGGACCGTCTACGCCAGACGGGGGGGACGGACCTGGGAATGGAGCACCCCGTAACTGGCAGCTTGCTAGAGGGGCTCCTGGAAGGGGACTGTTGGAGCTTGGAGGAGACACTCCTGCCTCATGGTTGGGGGAGGCAGGGGGAAGGTCAGGGAAGGCTGGAGGAAGTGGCCCCTGGATTCATTATTGAAGGATGAGTGGGAGTTAGCCAGAGGAAGAAAGGAAGACCAGGAGGCCCCATTCTCCCCTAGTCCCTCCCATTATGTCCTGAAAGTCTGCCTCCCAGTTACTGTTCATCCCTGCAGTGAGGTCACTCTTCGCTTCTCTCTTCACTGTCATAAGGGCCAGCGCAGAGCCTCCCCCCGCCACCCCCCGCCAGGAACCTGCCCAACTCCCTGCTGCCCTCCTCCCTGATACTGGGCAGGAGTCTCTAAGCCTCCCTGCTGGTTCGAAAAACTGTCCTCTGTGCTAAGTGGCCTCATCAAGTGGCCCGTGTCCTCCCTGGGGCTGTCCTGTGGTTATTGACTGCAGATCGATGGCCAAGGTGAGCGGGAATTCCCACGGGGCCCTACGGCCCAGAGGCCCCACAGAGGATGGCACAGAAGCGGGGCAGCTATCTTTACGAGGCATTTAATTACAGAGTTTGGGTCCCAGAGGAGAGACGAGATGGGTGCTCCCAGGAGCTCCTAGGGAAAGGCCATGCCAGGAAATGTGGGGATCCTGGGAGGACAGGTGAGGGCATGACCCTCTGTCGTAGTTCCCCTGAACCCCTCAGACAGGGGCCCCCCAAGGCAGGGTGGGACCACACCACCCCACCTTCTGCCCACTGGTAATTTTCACCCTGGCCTGGAGGCAGGGGTAGGATATATAAACACAGTGGGATGGACCATTGCCCCAGGAGTGGTGGCTACCTTGGCGGACAAGGAGGCAAGGCCTCCGAATGCCTGGGCACAACCAGTAGTTTGATGAGCCATTGTAATAAAGGCTGGACAGGCCTGAAAACAGGAGGAAGCTGGCCGATGAGCGGCCCGGAGTCCCTACATCGGGACCTCTGCAGGAAGGCCGGGTTTGGATGGGCGCTCCAGAGGGAACAGGATTCCAGAAGGTGGGAAGAGTGCAGACCACGGGGACGGAAAGCAGTCTAAGAGGGCAGCATGCCTTTAGTACCAGTAGGAAAAGTGGGTCCTACTTGGTCCGCACTGAAGGGGTGAGCCCCGGGGTCCTGGACCCAGGGGGAAGATCCCAGGCCCATCACTAACAAGCTGCGTGATCTCAGGCCCCATGCGAGGGTTTAGGCGGTGACAGCTGTGACATGCCTGACACATCTTGTGTGAACATGTGGCAGACACATTCATTTGTTCATTCAGTGTTTATTATTATTATTATTATTATTATTTTAGTCATCTCTATACGCTTGAACTCCCGATCCTCAGATCAAGAGTCACATGCTTTACTGACTGAGCGAGCCAGGCGCCCCTATTCATTCAATGTTTACCGTGCCTACCATGAGCCCAGCACTGGGGACACAGCAACTTAAAACTGCATTCTCAGGGGAAGGGTGTGATGGGGGGGGTAGGACAATACAACCAGGCAAGGGAACAAATGGTGTGTCAGATGGGGATAAGCACCATGGAGAAAAGTAAGCAAGCATAAGACATGCAGACGGCAATGCTGGGTGGGGTGAGAACATTCCTTACTCTCAGTAGAGTGGGGTCAGGGAAGGCTACTGGACAAGATGGTATAGGACCAGAAACCTGAAGGAGTTGAGAGAGAGTGTAGGGGAGAGAACGTGCCAGGCAAGTGCAAGCCAGAATTGCAGGTGCAAAGGCCCTGGGGTGGGACCCAGCAGCAGCCAGAGCAGAGTGGGTGGGAAGAGTGGCAGGAGATAAGCTCCAGGAGGTAAGTGGAGGCAGATCATGTGACACCGTGGGGATTATGAGTGGGACTTCTACTTTTACTCTGAGTGGAATGGGAGGCGATCCAGGATTATGAGTAAAGGAGGGACCTGATCTGTCTTGTTTTAGGAGCGATGACTGTGTTCCTGGGTGGAGAACAGAGTGATGGGGGGGCAAGGTAGGGGCGGTGTGCATGAGGTGACGTTCGCGGTGCCAGTGAAGAGACTGCTAAAGTAGGGTAGGGGAGAGATGGGGTCGTGTGGGGCCCCGGAGGGCAGCCCTGATGGAGAGTGGAGGAAAGGTTGAGTTCTTGGCATATTTCAAAGGCAGAGCCAAGAGGAATGCACATGACTTCTTCCTGTCTGCTTGCCTCTGGGGGCTCTCAGAAGAGGTCAGCTTGGAAGTAGGTAACAGGAGACTCTTGGGGGCCTCAAATCTAGGCACCAGGGACCCAACCTTGAAGAGTGGCTGGGAAGAGGGAACCCTCTTCTGCAGACACTGCCTTTCACCTCCCTGGTTGTCCCTCTCTGCTCTGAATGGCTACAGGATGTCGTGCCCCCCCCCCCCATACACAGAGCCCCAGGGAGCCCCAGGGAGAGGGGCCGGTGGGTGCTGAGGCCCCGGAGTCACTTCCCGCTCTTGTCGCCCACAGCCGCAGGGGGCTGCGATGGGACGGGAGCCATGAATGGTGCCGCCCCTGGCCCCGCCGCCGCCGCCCCCGCCCCGGTCCCCGACTGGCGGCAGTTCTGCGAGCTGCACGCGCAGGCGGCCGCCGTGGACTTCGCACACAAGTTCTGCCGCTTCCTGCGGGACAACCCAGCCTACGACACGCCCGACGCCGGGGCCTCCTTCTCCCGCCACTTCGCCGCCAACTTCCTGGACGTCTTCGGGGAGGAGGTGCGCCGCGTGCTGGTGGCCGGGCCGGCGTCGCGGGGGGCGGCTGAGCCCCCCGACGCCATGGAGCCCGAGCCGGCCGGGCCCGCGGCGCTCAAGGCGGCCGCCTACGGCCACTCGCGGAGCTCGGAGGACGTGTCCACGCAGGCGGTGGCCAAGGCCCGCGTCCGCAAGGGCTTCTCGCTGCGCAACATGAGCCTCTGCGTGGTGGACGGCGTGCGCGACATGTGGCACCGGCGCGCCTCACCCGAGCCCGACGCGGGCGCCGCCCCGCGGGCCACCGAGCCCCCCACCGAGCCGCGTGACAAGTGGACGAGGCGCCTGCGGCTGTCGCGGACGCTGGCGGCCAAGGTGGAGCTGGTGGACATCCAGCGTGAGGGCGCGCTGCGGTTCATGGTGGCGGACGACGCGGCCGCGGGCGCCGGCGGCACCGCCCAGTGGCAGAAGTGCCGCCTGCTCCTGCGCCGGGCAGTGGCCGGCGAGCGCTTCCGGCTGGAGTTCTTCGTGCCGCCCAAGGTGAGTGCCCAGCCCCTGCCCAGGCAGCCGCTGAGGGTGCCAGGGCTGGCTTCCGGGCCGTTGCCTGAGGGCTTGCTGTCCCCTGGGGCCTCCCAAACACCAGTGACAGTCACACTTTCAGGGAGGGTGCCCTAAATGTGTTGGTCCCCGACCGGCTACCAGGCTGCAGCCCAGCCCCTGGTGAGTGGCCCTTCCCTGGCCCAGGTTTTGAAAGCTAAGCATCTAGCTGTATCCAGCACTGCCGACCCCCCTGAGAGCACCCTGCCCTCTCCCCAACTTGGGGGCTGGCCATCAGAGCCTTGGGGGCAACTGTGGGCCTCCTCCGGGATGGCAGACCTGCTGTACTGGGAAAGTAGGAATCAGTGGAACAATAGTGCCCATTCTCTGAGGACACCCAGCACACCGAGCCCTAAGCGTTGTGCCCAGTCTCATCCCCCAGGCCCCCTGTAGGGTGGGCATCACGGTCCACAGGTCACAGAAGAAAGAACAAAGGAGTACTCTGAGAGGAGGTGTGGCCTGTCCAAAGTCCCAGAGCTGGTGGGTGGCAGAGCTGGGCTATTAATACCCACTACCCTGGTGGTCCCAAGAACGGAGGAGCATGGACATGGGAGCTGCTTGTGCGCTGGGCGGTTTAGAAAGGGGGGAGGCTTTGCTGGCACAGCAGCTGGCAGTACCCCAAGAACCAGCCAGCCCTCCCCCAACTCCCAGGCCCACTCTACTCCCTGGCACCTTTAGTCACCCCGAGCCTCGCGCCTCTCTCCATCTCCCAGGCTGTCAGGACTCTGGGTGCACCTCCTTGCCTCTCCCCACTCGAGGGGCAGGGTGTGGGCTCCCCGAGGCTGGGTGCCCATGAGCTGCGTGGACTCTGGAGAAATGACTTCATGGGGAAACCCACGTATTCCTTTGAGTTGTAGGACCCAGACTTCCCAAGGATTTTCTCCCTGCCAGGCCCCCACCATTAGGCCCCTGAGAGAATTCCTAGACCACTAAGTCCAGCTCCACCACTTGTCAGAGCGAGACTGAGGCCTGGTGGGGTGGGGCTGGCCCAGAGTCACCCGGACGGCAAGGGCAGAGGCCCAGGGCTCGATGCCTCTGGGCCTGAGTGGGTTACAGCTGCCCGGCTGTAAATAGCGGCCGCTGCCTGTAGGGGGAGGGGTGCGGGGGCTGGGCCTCTCCCTGAGTCTCTCCTGTCCTACCATGCACCACTGGCGGAGGGCAGGGCCCCTGCAGGAAGGCAGGCGGCTGGGTTCCTAACCCCTGATCTGGCCTTGGACCCTCCTTTTCCCAAGGAAGTATTTGTGAATTCAGGAGGGAGCCCTGTAGAAGACAGGTGACACCCATGGTAAGGGCTCAGGTCAGGCTCCCCAAATGTGTTGGGCCCCGGGGTGAGTGAGCCCCCACGGGGCATCCCTCCTGATACCCGCCCCCCCAATGCCTTTTAGTTCTGTGCACCTCGCCACGGTCCAGATCTCCTTCTGCCCCTGGAGGCCTGGCTGCACCCTCAGAGCCCAGGAGCGTGGGGCCTGGAGGTTCAGGGACCTTTTCCCGGGGCCCTCAGACTTCCCTCTCACATGGCTCCATGAGTCAAGGCTCTGGCCACCTGCACCCTCATCCTGCAGGAAGCCCTTTGCCAGGACAGCCCTGGGGAGCCAAGGAGCCGTGGGCCCGGCCCATGCCATCAGAAGCCATCAGGAAACCTTCGTGTATAGGATGGGATGGTAAACCTCAGGGGAGAGGGCAGTGGGACCTCTGAGGGCCCCAAGGAGGGGAAGCTTGGACTGTCTCAGTGTCCACTAGGAGCAGAGCCCCCAAGACCGGCATCTCTGGAGGCATGAGCTGAGGGAGCAAAGGCTGCAGGCGGGACACCACCTGCTGGCTCTGGCCGGGGAATGGGAATGGTGAGGTGTGGCTAGAGCAGGGGCAGAGGCCACTCACTGAGCTAGGACAGCGGATCTCAGAGGCCTAGGCAAGGGAATCGGCCCCTCTGGCCAGTGGGAGCCCAGTTAAAGTCCCCAGTCCCGGCCTGCACCGTCCCATCTGTGTCTGCTCTCCCTACTCTGGGACCATGACCCCCTGCCCCACTGGCTGGCGGGATGGCCTGCCCTGGTCCACTGAGGCCCTCAGTCTCTGCTCCAAGCCCAGCCCTGCCCCCGCTGGCTGGCGGCCAGGGCTACCAGGAATTCCCATCATCCTGCCCATCCATCGTGTGGCCCTTCCCTTTCCTCCTGAGAAAGTCCCTGTTCGGGAGCCCAAGCCCTGCTGGGAAGCTGTCTCAGCCAGCCTTGGGGGATTTTAGGGTTGTGGCCAAGAGCTCTGGAGCAAAGTGGGAAGGGCCAAGCGGCCTTCCTTGGGAGCCCTGATAGCTCACCTTGGTTAAACCCCACACTGGTCCCTTTCCCTCCACCCAGGACACAGCCCTGCCCTGCTCCAGGAGCCCTGTTCTAAGTCAGGGACTCCAGAGCGATGCTCTGGGAAGTCTGGTCTAAAGCGAGGAGGGCAGCATTTTTTTTTCCTCAGGCATACTAAGATGGACTTGAAATTATCTTACCCCTTTACACACAGGATAAACATTGTCTAGTGAGATGTTCGTTCCAAAGACATTCTTACCTAAGTTCATATATAGTGGGTCCCAATGTCAAATCTATTGCTTGGTATGGGTCAGGGTCAAAAATGTGAAAACCACAGATGTGGTGGGTGCATAGGGCAGGAGGGCAGCCCAGGTGGAGTTTTCCCCTTGGCCCTCAGAGGTGGGAGACTCAGAATTCCGTTCTCCAGCTCTGTGACTTGCCGTGTGACTGTGTGGGGAGGCCCCTTTGTTTCCCAGAAGCTCCCTCCACTTACCCATCTGGGAACTGGAGGCAGGGCCGCCATGGTGCTCCCAGCTGAGGGCGCCACGGACATTGGAGGGGTGGGAGGGTGCAGAGGGTTTCAGAAGACCCTGGCTGACTTTCTCACTGCCCCTTTGACCTCCCAGGCCTCCAGGCCCAAGGTCAGCATCCCTCTCTCGGCCATCATCGAGGTCCGCACGACAATGCCCCTGGAGATGCCGGAGAAAGACAACACGTTTGTGCTCAAGGTGAGCCCCACCCCCGGCCCCAGAAATCCCCCAGCAGCCCCAGGCCATCGCCGCCTTGGGCAACACAGCCTGAGGCTAGCGCAGGAGAGAGGGTAAGGAGTTAGCCGCGGGGCCCAGGGAGAGAGCTCTGGTGGCAGGGCCCTGAGCCAGCCACAGGTGTCTGGCACACAGCTAGGACTTGAATCCGGGTCTGGGGTATAGCGCTGTGGGCTCTGGGTGTCA
Source organism: Mellivora capensis (assembly GCA_004024625.1). Classification (NCBI taxonomy): domain Eukaryota; kingdom Metazoa; phylum Chordata; class Mammalia; order Carnivora; family Mustelidae; genus Mellivora; species Mellivora capensis. The sequence continues at coordinate 9,929 of PISX010009149.1, read as the reverse complement.
CCCACCGAAATGGGCCCCCTGTTCCCATTTCCTCCTGGCCCGGTGCAGCTCCCCTGAGTTTCACTTCCTCGCTCCCCTTCCCCAACTGGACCCAGCATATATCCACCCCATAACCTGTGGCAGTTATGCAAATGCCCCCGACTCTGGGCACCAGAGTGTGGGAACCCGCCCGGTCCCACAGAGGGCACAAAGGCACCGTGGGTGGGCGGGGAGGCACCCCGGTGGGTCTGGGGGTCACTCGTCCATTTCCCAGGCTAAGCCTCGCCAGGGCAGCCTACTTGGGTTGCTGAGGACACAGCTCCCGGCTGCCAGGGCTATGGCCCTGGACCTCCTCAAAGCACTGGGTGTTTGTGAAGCCAAGTCCCCAAGGAGGCCCAGAGTTAGCCACAAACTCCCTTATTCGTTTACCAAACATGTGTCAGCCCCATATCCTGAGTCACCCCAGGCCCCCGGGAGCTGAGGACGAAGTCCCTCCCCGCCTGGCATGCTTGACTGCTGGGTGAGACAGGCCCAGGGCCTCGCTCCCGGCAGCCAGCTGGCCACCATGCTGCTGCCTGCACCCAGGAGCCCCGACGCAGGGGCTCACATGCCGGCCCCACGCTGGGCCTCAGTTTCCCCAAACAGTCAGACTGGGGTGGAAGAGACCACCTTCTACCCTTCCAGAGGGTCTCCGAGGCCCCTCCCAGCTCCAAGGTGCTGGCAGGCAGCCAACTGCACTCTCACTGGGACACACACCGGAAGCTGAGAGCCTGGGGCCTTGGCATCACGGAGATCTGAGTTCGGGTCCCAGTGATGCCACTGAGCACCGGTGTGAGCGAGTCACCTGCCTTCCCTGTCCCTCAGTCTTCTCCAGAAATTGGGGAAAACCTGCCGCCTCCCTCACTGGGAGGAGGTCATCAGACATGGCAGGATGACGCTCTGGGCGCTGTCTCTCCCGCTCACGTGGCCCCAGAGATAGGGTTCCAGGCGCTAAGGCGTGGGAGCCCTTTAGCTCCACGTGCCAGGCCAGACGGCCCTTCATGGGCCTGACGGCTGGGGTGCTGTTCCGCCCCATCTCCAGGGTGCCAGGCCAGCGTGGCTTCCTCAGAGGCTGCGGCTCCAGGACCCGAGGACCTGAGCTCAGGGGGGCAGGACCTCAGCCCCAGCGATCCCCACTGCTGGGTCCCAGAGGGAGGGGCTGCTGAAGGTGCGGCCACGGCTCTGCCGCTGGCCCCCGACCTGGGCTTGGGGTGGTGCCTTTCGGTGACCACACTGTCGTCCCTGCTGCCCGTGCCCGTGAGCCCCCGTGGGGGAGGGGTGGGATGAGCCGTTTGCCCCAGAGTCTGCAGCCCTGTGCTGAGGGCTGGACTCGGCCACTCTGTCCCCAGGTCGAGAATGGAGCCGAGTACATCCTGGAGACCATTGACTCGCTGCAGAAGCACTCGTGGGTGGCTGACATCCAGGGCTGCGTGGGCCCCGGGTAAGTGCCCAGGCGGCCCCGGAACGGGTCGGGGCGAGGGGCGCTGACAGGGTAGTGCCCTGTGGTGCCCCCCTACAGGGTGGGGTCTCTGGTGAGGGCAGGACCTGAGCTTGGGAGGTGGGTTTTTTTGTGGCAGTCCTGGCTGGGGTCACCTGTACCCCCAGCCCCAACAAGCTCTTTGGGACCTGCTCCACAGGGCCAAGGCCTAGGGACCCAGAAGAAAGTTGGACTGAGACTTTTCCCTACTCCAGGGGAATCTGAGACCACTAGGACATGGGCAGTGACGGGGGGAGCCCAAAGGGCCAGGGTTAGCGGAACAGAGGCAAGGCCCCGAATCCAGCCCTAGGGCTCAGAGCGTACTGGTAGAAGTGCCCCCTTCCTCCAGGACTTAAAGGAGGAGCAGGCCTGAGCCAGGCAGAGGGGTGTGAGGGCCTGGGGCCTAGGGGGATGGCCGGGCCTTTCAGCAGCCAGACGTAGAGCTGATGAGGGGGTCCTTGATGAGAGCCTGGGAAGCTGATAGGTTGGAGGCAAAGGGCAGCCATGGCTAGGAGTGAGCAGAAGGCAGTTACGGTCAGCTGTGTGCGGAGGCGCAGCCGGGAGGCTGGCTTCATGATCCGGGAGAGATCCTGAGGCCAGGAGTAGGAGGGGCAGGCCGGCCAACAGCCGAGCATTTGGCAGGAGCCCTTCTGGCTAATGGGGTGAGCCAGGCCCGGGGGGAGGGGCCGCTGCTTTCTAATTAACAGCTTCATTTGAGGAAGTGCAATTAAAGGCCTGAGTGCCTTCCAGGCCCCCCTTCCTGCCCCATCCCCCAAATGGCTATAATCCCTCCCCTGTCACCCTCCCAGCCATCTGCCATGCAAATTCCTCCCCCAGCTCCTGTGAAGGTGAACCTCACTTTGCGGTCTTATGGAGCTGGCTGGGCCCCAGACAACTCATGTCACGGACAGGGAGACAAAGGCCGGGGCAGGGAAGGGAGCTGTCCTGCCATCATTTGAGGGACAGCTCCTGGGGTCCCAGGATGAGGCCAGCCCCTCGTGGGTCAGTGGGCAGGGTTCACGTGGCCTCGAGGAGGACTGCACCAACTCGGAGACCTCCCCATATGGCTCAGTCATGTCCCCGGTGGCCACAGAGCAAGCTGATGGTATGGGACAGAGGGACATGAAGGCAGAGGGACCCAGATGAGCAGGATAGGGCTGTCGCTGGCCATGGGACCGTCAGCCATCACTGGGGGCTCCACGAGCAGCCAGTGGTTAGGGTCTGAGTCCCGTGGCAGGACACGATTGTGCCTCCCACCTTCACAGGGACAGCGAGGAAGACGCTGAGCTGTCCTGTGCCCGGGGAGGCTGCGCGGCCGGCCGAGTGGCCTCCTGCAGCTGTGAGCTGCTGACGGACGGTATGTGTGGGCAGAGCGGGCTGGGGGAGCGGAGGGCAGGGTCAGAGGGGGCGCTGGGGACCCGATGGCTCCACAGATGATGTGGTTCCCACCTGCCACTTCTCCAGCAGGCGACCTGCCCCGGCCCCCAGACACAACGGCAGCCGTGCTGACAGCTCCACACAGCCGAGCTCGAGATGGCGTTGGGGAGTCCCTGGCCCATGTCCCGCTGGAGACCTTCCTGGAGACCTTGGAGTCCCCAGGCGGTGGGGGCAGGGACAGCAGTAACACAGGTGTGTGCGCAGTCTTGTGTCCCTGGGCCTCCTCTCCGCCCTCCCGCCCCCTCCCCCACCCTCACACACCCCAGGCCACAGGGGACCTCAGGCTCCCTCTGAGGCCCTTCTCATTCCATGACGTTCCATCCCACTAGGCACACTGCGTGGCAGCTCAGCAGTTCTGGCTTTTGTGGGGATGTCCGGGAGGGTGACCCCTTCCCACAGGCCCTCGATTCCACAGAAGATGCTCAGAGGAAGGAGCGGAGGGTGAAGGGTTGGGACCAGGGTTGGGAACAAGGAGACTTGACTCGTTCCCAGGTTTCCTGCTGACTTACGGACTGACTCCAGGATAGTCGGTCTCCCCCTGCCTCAGTTTACCTGATACGCTGAACTAGCGGGTTGGGTTGGCTCCCTGACTCATTCTAAGATCATTCCAACAGCATTTTGCATGCAAACACCCAAGAAGCTGTTGCGGGTCCTCTCTCATTGACTCCCCGCCTCGGCTTCCCCACGCCCCCACACCATCGTCCTTCTCTAGGAGAGGAGGGAGCGGAGCCAGAGCCTGAGGCTGAAGCCGAGCTGGAGCTCTCCGACTACCCCTGGTTCCACGGGACATTGTCGCGGGTCAGGGCAGCTCAACTGGTGCTAGCAGGGGGGCCCCGGAGCCACGGCCTCTTCGTGATCCGCCAGAGTGAGACTAGGCCTGGGGAGTACGTGCTGACCTTCAACTTCCAGGGCAAAGCCAAGGCAAGTCGGCTGGGGATGGTCGGAGGGGAGGTGGGGTGCGCAGGGGCAGTGTGGCCAGCCCTGAGGGAGGAGTACTGAGGGGGTCCTGGGCCCGAGGTTGCGCCTGTGCCCCGGGAGCAGGCCTGACTTCCCACAGGCGCGCCTGTACCCCACCTGCGTCCCCTCACTCACCTCCCTGAGGGCTGCATTCAGCCCCAGATGTGGCTTCTTTTCTTTTTCTTTTTTTTTTTTTAAGATTTTATTTATTTATGTGTCAGAGAGAGCGAGCACAGGCAGACAGAGTGGCAGGCAGAGGCAGAGGGAGAAGCAGGCTCCCTACTGAGCAAGGAGCCCGATGTGGGACTCGATCCCAGGATGCTGGGATCATGACCTGAGCCGAAGGCAGCTGCTTAACCAACTGAGCCACCCAGGCGTCCCCCAGATGTGGCTTCTTAATTATCCAGATGGGGAAGTCACCCACTGGTGGCTGAGCCCACAGGAGGCCGGGCCCTTCTGAGGGTTTCAGTTTGACCCTGTTTACCGGGGATCGCTTACCACTAAGGCTTCTGAGGGTCTCTGCCCATAGCCACACTGGTGCAGGGCCAAGGTCAACCAAGGCTCTCCTGCCCCACCCACCCACAGATAGCCCCTCTTCTTCCCTGCTCAGGTCAGTCCACCAACGCCTCCTGGGCCTCATCTCTGAGCCAGGCCTGTGGCAGCCCCAGGATCACAGAACCACACACAGGCGGGCCCTTAAGAGCTGGGCAGGAGGGGAGACTGCGGACTGGGCCACAGGGCTGCCGCACATTTTGGGCCAGGGGTTCTCCTGACCCCAACAGCCAGAGTAAGGGGTCAGTGACCTAAGGTGTGCAGTGGATGGAGAATCCTCAAGGTGAAGAAGGGCGATCCAGACAGGGCACGGCAAGGGGGTAGCAGTGCATCCAGATCGGGGGCTCTCAAGGAAGGACCCTGTGTGCTAATAATAATAAGGTACAAAGGAAACCATGACAGAAAAGTCAAATAATGTTGGGGCAGGTGATGGGGGGGAGGTGGTTGTGGTTACAATGAGACCAGAATGGGTGGAAACCTCAACCCCGCTTCCCCAACCATCCCATATTTCCGATAAAGAAACAGACTCGGCCCCGGCTCCTCCCAGGACACAGTTCCTGTCCATCCCTGCTGGAGGAGGGGACACCCCAGGACTCCTGCTCCAGGCCTGTCCTGGTGGTCAGTGTCCCAACCCCCAACTGGCCTGGCACAGGCCCTCCCCTGGGCATCTCTCCTTGGCAGCGGTGGCCCCAGCATGGAAGAGGCAGCACTCCCTGCCAGGGACACCTCCTTGGAAAGCAGATGCCCTTACCAGTTCCTCTGGCAACCGGGCACTTAATGCTGTCCCCAGCAGCCCGAAGTTTGCTTCTGGGCCAACACCGCCCCAGGCGGCCTCCTGGGAGCGCCTGGATCTGACTCATGCCCAAGCCAGAGGCTAGAATGCTGCCCAGCCCTCTGTGGGGCATGGTGGCAAGGGGGAGAAGGGGGCGGTTGAAGCAGGGCGGGAGGCTCCTCTCCTTCCTGGGGCATGACCCGGCCTTGAACTCGCCCCAACTGCTGGCCTCTCAGAGCTGAGTGAATGGCCAGGGTTTGACCAGTTGGTCGTGGGGTAGAACAGGACCTCCAGTCCCCTGCGTGCACACCTCCTAGGCAGCTCCTTTCACCTTCAGATAAGAAACATCTGGAAGGTTTTCCCGAAAATTGAGATACACTGGCCCCCTGAGGCCCAGCTCTGCGTGGACCCGTGCCCTTGAAGGCCCCACCCAGACTTGAGGCTGCGCTGGGACCCCTCCCACTATGCTGTTCCTCTCCAGCTGAGCCCCTGCCCTGGGCTGCCGGGAATGCTCCATGGGTTCGCCGCACTCTTCTGACAATTACGGGCCCTGCTGAGTGGCAGAACTCATTCAGGGGATGTCTTCATGCCTCCCACCCCCAGGGCTTCTCCTTGCCCTCCTGGGCTTGGAGTCACACGCATAACCTAAAACCCTTCCATCTCTGACCCTTTCTCGCCTCCCCCAAGACAGCCGGTCTTCCTCCTGGGGGACGCACATTGAGCAAAACATGGCTGAAGCCAGAGACCTGTGGCTCACCACTAGAGACCACTGGCTTGTGGCTCATCCCCCTGACGCACCTGTCACATGCGGGCCCTGGAGACCCGCGGAGGAACCAGACCTGTTCCTCGTGCTCCTGGTGCTCTCACTGCAGCGCCATTAGGAAGGACATGGGGTCACTCCTCCCCAGCTAGACTCAGGGTTGTTTCTGCTTTCCCCCACCACAGCCCCTCGACACCCCTCTCCCGGGCTTCGGCTCTGCAGGAACAGCAGCAGGCAGATTCCTAGCCTGCCGGGGTGGGAGAGTCACACAAATGAGTTTTCTTCCTAGCTCTGTGACTGGGGTGGGGGAGGGAGTCCCTCCCTATGCCTCAGTTTCCCTATGGCTAACATGGGGGCTTTCATTTCTACCTTCTGGGACTGTTGGAGACTAGAGATGGGGGTGCAGAGGGCACAAGGCATGTGCTCCTAGCATAGGGACCAAACGCATGGCTCCCTTCCATCCTGCCTGGCTGTTACCTCCCCCGCCCCTCACCCCACTAGGCGAGTGACCCCCTGAGATGGGGCTCAGTGTGTGAGGTGCCCCCGCTCTGACACAGCCCCGCATGGCCTCTGTGAGACTTGATGCCGGTAATGACCCCCAGAGGCGCCTGCAAAGCAGTTGGCTGGCCGGGGACCCCACCGCTGACCACAGCCACCTGTGCCCACAGCACCTGCGCCTGTCCTTGAACAGCCACGGGCAGTGCCACGTGCAGCACCTGTGGTTCCAGTCCGTGCTCGACATGCTGCGCCATTTCCACACCCACCCGATCCCACTGGAGTCCGGGGGCTCGGCAGATATCACCCTGCGCAGCTACGTGCGGGCCCAGGGCCCCCCAGCCGGTAAGACTGCCCCAGGAGGCCTGTGTGATGGCTCTAGAAGACAGGCGCGCCGCAGGGGGAGGGAGGCACCCCCAGGCTGCTACCCAGCCTCCGTGGGAAGAACACGGGGTCTTGGGCCATCAGGACTGGAGGGAGAGTGGCGGCGCGGGCCCAGTCCGGGTCCTGAGTGGCTGGGGGCAGGCGGAAGGAGGTGGCTCACAGGCAGCACCGAGGGATCCCCTGCAAAGCTGGGGCTCCGCGGAGAGCGGAGAGCGGCTGAAGGAAGTGTTGGAGGGGCGGGGAAGGGTGTCCGGCATATGGGACATCAGGTATCCAGGGAGGGGGGCTGGAACCAGGAGAGCCAGGTCCCCCGGCCCCTGCGGGTCTCCGTGTGACGCCCAGGGCGGCTGGGGACAGCGGGCGCGACGGTGGCCGGCTGGGCCCTGACGCGCCCGCGCTCTCCCGCCACAGCCCCGGGGCCCTCGGCCGGCGCCGCGCCCGCGCCCCCCGCCTGCTGGAGCGAGCCGGCCGGCCAGCACTACTTCTCCAGCCTGGCCGCCGCCGCCTGCCCGCCCGCCTCGCCCTCGGAGGCGGGCGGCGCCTCGTCCTCGTCCGCCTCGTCGTCCTCCGCCGCGTCCGCGCCGGCCGCCGCGCGCCCCGCCGAGGGCCCGCTGAGCGCGCGCAGCCGCAGCAACAGCGCCGAGCGCCTCCTGGAGGCGGCGGGCGGAGGCGCCGACGAGCCCCCGGAGGCCGCGCCGGGCGAAGGAGCGCGGGGCCGCACGCGCGCGGTCGAGAACCAGTATTCCTTCTACTAGCCCGGCGCGGCGGCGCCAAGGCCCTGGGGCCACTCGGCCCCGCCGCCCGCCGTGCGGTCGCCCCGGTGCCCGGCCGGCGGACCCGGCCGGCCCCAGCCCGGCGCTGGGTGGGAAAAGCAAAGCTCTTCAGTGAAGACATAAATGTTATTAAAGAGCCTGTTTTAGGGACTGCACAAGGCTCTCCTGTCATCCTTTCTGATGCTCCCGCTCCTCTGGGACTGCGGGAAAGGACGGCGTGGCGCGGGGGGGGGGGAGGTGGGAGTGTGGAACCACGCAGGCACCCCCACCTCCTTCCTCCACCTCGAGCCCACAGTGGCCTGGGGCCTGCTCGGCCCCCACCCAGCTTTGTCTTTGAGGGAACCGAGCTCCTCGTCTAGCAGGGAGACATCCAGAGGGGAGACAACCAGCGGTACCTGAAGGAGGCACAGAGCTGACCCGCCAGGGAACTGCCCACGGGGAAGCGATGGGGGAGGGGCTTTAGTGGAATTTCGGGTAAGCGGTGACCTGAGCGACCGCTTGGGGGAAAGAATACAGGTTGGCAGAGGGTAGGGGAAGGAGGAAAAGGAAGAGGTTCCTGATGCAAGGACATGGTGAAGATGGGGGTCGGGGGCAAGTCATAGGGCCCTTGAATCCCATGATGAGGATCTGGTCCCCCACTGCTGGCTAAGAGAGAGTAAGGGTGTTCTTGTAGGGGACTACAGGTCAGTGGGTGGTGGGCGGGTTTCCTCCACATTAGCCCTTTGGAGGACTGGGCAGTGGGGGAGGCTGATTGACTCAAATTTGGAAGAGGCCTGCGGGGCCTCTCACCCTCCCTCCTGCAGCGCCAGCCTGTGTTGCCCTGCTGGCCGAGGTCCAGCAGCAGCTCCTGTGTCCCCGGGGGAACTGGAAACAGGCTGCTCAAGGTCACAGCACCCAACTCTCAGGCACTGCTCCCCCTGAGGACAATCTCCTTCCTGCTGAGCTAAAGAGCACCCCCTCCTCCAGGGCAAACACCTGTGGCCACAGACCCAAGATTCCCCTACCCAGGAGTGCTGTTGCAGGGCGTTTGTGTGTCTATGACGTGCCTTTCGGACTCCCAACCCCCGCCCTCCTAGGTCTGCAGCACCCACAGGCCCTTCCCCACCTGAGGGGCGTTAGCTCTCCCACTGAGCTCCCAGGGCTTTGCTGCCACGACTGCCCAGTCCCGATTCACATAATGACCTGGGAGGGACTGAGCAGTGCTCCCGCCGCACCTCGGGAGAGGGAGGAGTACAAGGCCGTTGCTCTGGGGAGCGGCCTGCACCCCAGTATCTCCATCCAGGTTCCTGAAGCCTCCTTGCCCCCATTGCCATGGTGGTTTGGGGTTGTCCCACCCTGACAGAAGCACAGGGGGCCTGGGGTAAGGCTCACCCTGGGTAGAAGCCCAAGGGCTGGTGAGAACTCTGTTTGGCTGTTTTCTGCCTCTCAGTCATCTGGAGGCCTGGAACATTCCTCCCCTCTAGCAAGACGCTGAGCTGCAGACATCACCCCAAGCCTGGGGCTCTAACCTTACTCCCTCTGGATTGCCACTTGATAGGGTTCAGAGTGGCCTCAGGGGAGAGGGTAAGACTTGAACACAAAGCATATCGACCTCAGGTCCTCCCCTCCCTCCCTCCTGATGCAGTTGGCCACTGCAGAGGGCCCCGGGGAGGAATCTGGGCATGGAGGTAGGGCAGAGGACACTGGAGCCTGTTGCCTTTGCTGAATTAGGTGCACATGAGAAAGTGGGAGAGGGTCTGCACCCACCCCGGGGGTGGTCATCGGGCACTGTTCCTGAGGTGTTCCCCAGGGTAAAGTGAATTTTGGGGGAGAACAGCAGAGAATGGGGACCACCCTGGGTTCTCTACGGCACACAAGGGCCCAGCATCAGGAGTTCAAGTGGAAGGGAGGCTCTCTCCCCCAGGGCGAGACCCTCAGAACCTACTACTCAAAGTGGTGGCTTCCACAAAGCCCAGACTCCGTGGGACCCTGGGGAAACCACGGCCATGGCCCAGGGGCAGCAGCATCTCCAGGGGTGGGGGGAGCACTTCAGGTGCCCGCTACGTGCCAGGTCCAGCCCACAGGGTAGCAGGGCACAGCCCTGGGGGCCCAATGCGGTGCGATGCGCAGCCACAGAGGGCTGGCCCATGCACTGCAGTCACAACGTGGCTGCCAGCTGGGCCCTTGAGGGGACCGCAGGTACGAGGGGCGGGGAGTGGTACATGAGAGCAGCCAGGTTGAGAAGGCCTTGAATGCCAGCCAGAACTGAAGGGCACTGCGGAGCCAGAGCCAGTCAGAGATGGGAGGGAAGGTGGTCCATGTTGT